>JAJOOS010015035.1:0-11537 GCA_029582725.1 Solanum chiquidenum | reverse complement strand
ACTAAAGCAATATCAATTCAATGAACTAGTTCAAAATAAATTACGTAAGCCAAGTGATTGCATTAGCTTGATAGTCTTGCTGCTTGAGACATCTATCCTAATATAAAGCATAAATCAAGTGGCTGCCACTTCAATGTTTGTTACGATCCTTGAAACCTCTACTTAGAGTACCTTAGTTGTTACAATCTGCCATTCATTTACAACTGAATAAATTGCTTTAAATGCACCTAGAGTGCTCTGAAGAGAATTAAGGCCTCGAAGGGAATGGGTGCTGCAAACTACACTAAAGCTAAAAGAACAAGGTGGGAAAAGTAAAATCTTAGATACAAACTTATAGCTATAAAGTTATCACGTGATGAGTGAGGTCTTGTTTTGGTGCGGGTAATGACACACTTCAGGAAAGGTATGTGACCACTGTGAGATGATTAAAATCCACTTTCTTGATTTGATATCCTGAAGAAAGTGCAATAGTTGCTGCAACTAAGAGATTCCAGGGGATTCGTTACACTTGTTATTGAGGTTTGTAGTTTGGACAGGGTCTTCAACATTCTTAAACAGAAGGGCCATTGGAACTCAAAACATGGTGTAATTCTTCTTTTTCTTTACACTAGACTGATTGTTTCATTGATATCGAGTGCAGGTGCGCTTGATAGGCTATTGTGTTGAAGGTTCCCTCTTCCTTGTATATGAATACGTTGAGAATGGCCACATAGGACAACATCTACGTGGTACAGGTATCTTTGATGTGAATTAAATCACATTTCATAACTAACAATCTTTCAGTAATAGTTAGTTCCTTAAAGAACTTTTACTCAATCTGGTCAATTTATCTTCAGGAAGGGACCCATTGCCATGGTCTAAGAGGGTTCAAATTGCTCTAGATTCAGCTAGAGGTCTTGAGTACATACATGAACATACCGTACCAGTTTACATCCATCGTGATATTAAAACAGCAAATATTCTGATAGACAAAAACTTCCATGCAAAGGTTTGTCAAGGGGCACCTCTTTTGTGTTTGTCTATTGTGAGAGGCTGTTTTGTAATCGTGTTAATCGTCTGATTTAGGTTGCAGATTTTGGTTTAACGAAACTGACTGAAGTTGGAAGCTCATCTTTGCAAACACGACTTGTGGGTACATTTGGATACATGCCTCCAGAGTAAGTGTTTTCCCATTTTGAATTGAAACCTTAAGAGTAGTAACAGAGATGTTCCTCACCCTATTTTTTTCTTTGAAGAAGAGAATCCATTATTATTATTCTGAGAATTGTTCCATAATTATGTCGGTGTATCCTTTTTTTGTTAAATGACCGGTGATCAGTGCGCGATCAGTCAGGAAAAGGGTAGTTCTAATTATAAACCAAGGTTTTCTCAACGCCTTGCTCAAAGCTTAAGTTGCTGCTTTCTAATTAAAGCATTTCTTTTGAGTGCCTCATGTGACAGATTTGCACATTGCTTTTCTACAGGTATGCTCAGTATGGTGATGTCTCTCCTAAAGTTGATGTTTATGCTTTTGGTGTTGTCCTATATGAACTAATTTCAGCCAAGGAAGCGATTGTCAAGCCAAATGGTTCTGTAACTGAATCAAAGGGTCTTGTTGGTTTGGTAAATTTCTTTACATATTTCTTCGAAAGGACTATATGTTTGCTCTTCATTCCTTTTATTAGTTTCCTCCTCCTTCACTTTGATAGGCAATTTATAGTTATATAACACTCTGATGCTAGTTTTTCTTAGTATTGATCCTTCTTTTGCCTTTGTTTATCATAGTTTGAAGAAGTACTTAATCAGCCAGATCCTGATGAAGATCTTCGCCAACTGGTTGACCCAAGACTTGGAGACGACTATCCCCTTGATTCAGTCCGGAAGGTAATAAGATTTTAAATGGAACTGGCATTGGTAGTAGCTAAAACAGTTGTTTCTTTCTGCTTCTTACAAAAAGTCCATTTCTTCACTAATCACAGATGGCACAGCTTGCCAAAGCTTGCACCCATGAAAATCCCCTAATAAGACCAAGTATGAGATCAATAGTGGTTGCGTTGATGACCCTCTCTTCATCGACAGAAGATTGGGATGTTGGATCTTTCTACGGAAATCAAGGCATGATAAACCTTATGTCTGGAAGGTAGTAAACCAAAATATTGCTCCCACGCGCAATTAACATTTCATTCAGATCCATGCTGTTTAAGCATTGGATATGTGTACTACTTGTGCATTTTTACTTGTATAGTACTTGCTTGAATAGTGTAAGAAAAGCATAGAAAGATGTATTTCATTTGTAACATTTAGCACATACTTTGTGAGTTAGAAATGGAACATTTCCTCACGAGGAAATACATGTTTTCTTTGTTGTCTGCTGTCTGCTGATGTGATGAGCAGTGTTCATTATCAGAAGCGGAGCCAGGATTTTCAGTTTATGAATTCTAGACTATAATTCTTTTTGCATATCGGTTTTGGATATATTATTTGTACTTAATAAATTAAATTTTTTATTTACAATTATATGGTTCGGAGTGAAAATTACTATGTCTGAAATAAGACAGCAGCCATACTTCTACATATGTTCATTTCTTCAGACAATTGAAGTCTAGTTTTCTTCATATTTGATGGCTTATCAGTTTCATCATTGAAGTTTGAACTGTAGTTTTGAATAAGAAAGCTAGAAAAACCGTATCCATATAAATTTGACTATAGGAATATATTTAGGCATTAATTAAAAAATTATTAAATATCTAATCGTAAACTAGTCCAATTAAGTGGTAGATTTGTTTGTTCTCTTCATTCTTGTTCAATTGCAAGATAGAGGTACTTGAATTTTGGTATTTAAGGAAGGAAAAAAGCTCAAATATGAAGTTCAGTATATTCTATCACCGTCATCGTCAAAAGTGTATCATTAACGACTCAAATAGTTGATTTTTAAAATATCAAATTTTACATGTGACTTTTAATTAAATGAGTTGCACCACTTATCGGATTCATCAAGTTAAAACTCAAGCAAACTAAAATAACTTGCAAAAATGACTATAGTTTTAGAGTTATTAAATTAAAATAGCTAAACGTATAAAAAAATGACTACTACTAACGTTAGCTACTCAACATTTTAAACACCTGTTAATAGTCAAATAAAAGTGGCAATGACACCAAATGCAATAGAAGTATCCAAGTGTATATAAGTATCTCACTACATACAAATTTGAAAAGTATCCAAGTGTAAAAAAATATGAAACTAAACTTACATTAACTACTCAACATTTTAAACAATTTTTAATAGTCAAATCCAAATATATAAGTATTCAACAGTATAAGAATTTGAAAGTATTATTATGAACCTCAATTTCTTTCTCCTGTTCAAATTATAAAACATTCATATGGAGACAACAATTGTAAGGGTTGATTTGGGGGAAATATTGAAAGAGAAACTTTGAAGGTGGGAACTAGGGAATAGTGAAGTGTAAAAAATAGGTGAAAAAACTTGATTATGCTATTTAATAATGAAATATATCCATAATAAATAAATAAAGTATACTATAGCTATATTACTTTAATATTAATGTAATTTGCTATTTCTATAGTTTTTCCAACTAAAATTGACCTACCCCAAAACTGTATCCAATCCATATCAATTTCAATCCGGACCCCAATCTTAGGGTCCATTTAAATATGCAATAAAAGTACATGTGGAATAGAACTATGACATAATGAAACACGAACGTACATATAAATAAAGAAAAAGGATGCTCAACAGAATCATAGAAAGGAATTAGAGAATTAGGAGTCATTGACATATTTTTTACATTTAGGTTCTTAGTTATGGGTTAGTTATTGTGAAAGTTCATTAGTATAATCAACATAAACCATCATGTAGTGTAATCTCAATCCAATCAATTAAGTCATTTCACACCTTGTCGGGCGGTGTGAAACATGATTACATATCATGAAGATCCATATTAGCCCGTACTGGAGATATATAGAGGAGTTGTCTGAACCAATAACATGACTTAATTGACATATTTTAATCAATTTTCTCATGTTACAAACTAACGTGAATTAAAATAATTATCTCATAAAATAGTAGGAATTTTGCAAGTTACCCTTAAAAATAGATGGTCTAAAATAATACTCCATCTGTTCACTTTTCCTTGTCTACTATTTCAAATAAATTTTCTCTTTTACTAATCACTTTTAACATATCAAGAATATTTTTTTTTTCGATTTTACCATCAACATGAACTACATATTTTTCAAATCATTTCTCAAGTCCTAAGGGTATATTACTATACATCAATCAATATGAACATTATGATAAACTACTCATATTAATAGATGTTTCTTTTAAAAAAAAACTTCTTTTTTTAAGCAATACGATTAATTTACAAAAATCAAAAGAGGGGAAAAAAAATAGAAACGAAATTCCCTACTTAATGTTATTTCTAAAACATTCCCGCCAACGAGCTGAGCCTGGAGATTATTGTGACGAAATTACCCCTGTCTTATCCTATAAACTGAAAGACAAAACCGTAAATATCCTTTAAGAAATAACGGTCAGGGGTAATAGTTGGTAACGAACTCAGCAGAGTAAACAGAGCTCACCTTCCTCATTTTTCAGCCATGAATGGTGTGAAATCTTGCTTGGAATAGAGACTTGATGAATGATGTGAAATCTTACTTCGGAAGGAATTGGAACAGAGACGAAATGATGAATAATGTGAAATCTTATTTCAGAAGGAATTGGAACAGAGACGACGTGATGAGTAATGTGAAATCTTACTTCGTAAGGAATTGGAACAGAGATGATATGATGAATGTCGATGAAATTCCCGTTGAAGTTTATACAAGCTTGAAGAAGGTACATACTACATGAATTTTCATTTTTCTTTGCTTCTACTTGATCATCAACGTAAGAAATAAAAGTGTTGTAATTCATGAAATTTTTCTCAGATTTTTCTTTATTGTAATCTGGTTTAGTCATACCGATCACAAGATGATCATGCTAAAATCCCCAATTCTTATATCGTCATGATTCATGAATTTCGATTCTCCCAAGATTTTTAGGTATTCATGAATTTCGATATTCTCACAAAAATTTGATGTTTGCCCTTTTTTTGCTCTTCTTTTGCACTTGCTTATACAGTTAGACGTTAGTGATAAAATCCCCAAGTTGTTTTTTAGTAGCGAGTTTGCTACTGAAGCCTTGCTCCATATTCAGTGTTGAAAGTTGCTTTTGAGTTCAATTTTACAGTCTTTGGCTTTATAAAGATCGAAAATTATGAAATTAAATTCTTTAAAGTATGAAGGTAGTATAGAAACTGAATATATTTTTGCTTCTGCCTCTAAGTATTGGATTTCCTCCTTTCCTGTGATTGATTGGTTTTTGCTTAATAGGTGTATCTTACTCTCTTCTGTGCCATGTGGAGCTCTACTTTTGGATCCTACGTACGATGGATTTCAGTAGCCGGGTGGAAATTCACAGTCCTTTCTTATGTAGCAAGTTTAATCTTGATTTACTATACTCCACCAGGGAGAGTGGTACGTGATCAATGACTCGTAAATTTTGTTGAATTATTCTTGAAGTCGCTTCTAATAAGGTAAATCTTCTGTCTTCTGCAGAAGACGAGGGTCTTACTCTTGATATTGGCTGCCTGTTTATTCAGTGCTTCTGTTAACGCTTTTACAAATTATCTGTTCAAAATCGAGCAACGGTAAGACTCAAATGATGCTAAACAATGTTTAGATATCTGTTGTTGATCAAGTTTTATGTGTTTTCTTTTTTACTGGTTTCTTGTCATATCATATTATCAAGAACCTTTTTTTGTAGTTTCAATTGTGTACAAAGAGAGATTGTATATATATGCTTGTGATCCTTAATAATCACTAGATTTACCGGAATCCTAATTTTTGCGCATGAATGGGCTGCTCTCTTTCTCAAGACAAGTGCTGCTCTCCATCGCGTTTTATATCATTCTTGTGCAGTTTGCTAAAAGTGGCTACTAGAATTTGTGCATTCTTGGCTAATTTATATGTTGTTACCACATTTGCTTGCTCTGTTACTACTCTGCTCCTTCTGTATGTGTAGTTGATTAGCCCTTCTAAAGAATATTTTGATAAATCTTGACATTCCATGGTTGTTCTCCAGCTATGTTCTCCGACTTTTGGCAGGTACAACAACTGGTTGAGGAAGTTTCTTGTATAGAATCATCAGAACAAGGAAAAGGAGAAAAATCTACCTTGGTTGCATGAAATATTGTTTCGTCATAATGTTGTCCACCTTTGGTTTTGTTGTCTTGGACAGCAGCCACACAATTCATTGGGCGATAAACGTAAGCAGTTGTATGCATACAATGTGATCACAGTCATTTTTTGAACTTGTTTATTCTAGTTTTGAACTTGTTTATTCTAGTTTTGAACTTGCTTCTGTCTAATGAATGAATAATACAAGTGACTTGAATACTGCTTGTGATAGATGCACCTTGCGCAGACATTATTCATGGGGTACCTTGTGATATATAGCCAAGAGATATCGTATGATGCTAACTTAGGAGATATTAACTTCGTCAACTGCACATTCACCGTCTTCCTCCATTTACCGGGCATATTGATCCATGCTGCAAGACTATACCTGCAGGATGCAGAAATTGAGCAACAGGAACAGAATTAAAGCTGATGCACCTTGGAACTATAGAGAGTAGAATGTGCACCTTACTGTAAATGATTAACAAATATTCTTTTGTGTCTACATTTTACTGATTGAATTTGGAATTCGTTTGTCTAAACCAAACTTCTTTGAATGTGGGGATCAAAATATGTAGTATTAATTTTTTTTTTTTTTTTTTACCCTTCTCTTCTCTGGGACTGGGAGCTCCTGTCCTTTCCGCTCCCTTGGTGACTCGAATTCATAACCTTAGAGAGTTGGAAGGGAGGAATGCTCAAGAAATAGAAGAAATTCCAATTTTGTAAATTTGGTATTAGTAGTTCAATGTGGGGATCAAAATATGATAAGATGATATTAGATGGTTCTTTGTACATCTGTTTGGAATCAAATTGAAGTCCACTCATTTCCGGTAGGGCTGTGCAAAATCAAATCGATAATACATAAAATCAGATCGAACCCACCTATGCACACCCCTAATTTCCGAGTCAAGGTACAGCATAACTAAAAAGGTCATTCATTAAGGCACGAAAAAATTGTTATTATCTGTGTTTCAACCTGTTCTTTAACAAATCAGTTTCTATTTTACAATCAAGAAACTAAATGAATTCTGAAATAGAAACGTAGAAGAGGCTGAAAAAGATTTTGTGCCCACAAGTTATTTGTGTGTCCTTACGAAATTATAACCCCCTCACTATTGCAAAGAAATTAGGTTACTTCCTCCCAAGTTATTGTGGTTTATGTCATATGTGGATGATTCTGATGTTGGGCAGCCTGATGATATCCGGACGAAAGGGAAGGACATCGTTCAGCCAAGATTGGAAACATTCAAAGAGCAGCTGAGTCCTTTAAGGATTTGGGTAAGCAAATGTTCAACTATTCTTCAATATTTGCTTCCATCGCTATCTAACGAATGTTAACCTTTATTCTCAGGCTGAAGAGAAGTCGAAAAAATGGCGTTTAGAGAAAAATGAAGACATTAAAGAGAAGCCTTTAATAAAAGAGCTCTCTAAAATATTAGGTGTCAAGTCGTCGAACTAATACCATGCAGTTTATTGCAGATAACTATGCATTCATCAGAACATTTTGTTTTCTTCTCTCTCCCTTTGTAATCTTGTATTAGGTTTTCTGTGTAAATAAAGATCCAAGTATAAATGTAGCTTTTTGTCAAGTTCATCATTTGTGAGATTTTCTGTGTAAATGAAGTTCATTTCATGTTGATCTTAGAAATTTGTTGTTTATAAAGCTCTATGAGCCTTGGGGACAGAGTCTCTTAGTATCTGTAGTGGTGGGAGATGCTATTCCATAGAATTAGTCGAGGTGTGTATCAAGTTGACTCGGACATCATACCACATTAGAGTTGGACTGGAACTCATCACTTTGGCTCTCCACAGACCTTTAGGCAATAATTCAAGTTATATTTTGAAAGAAACAATATTGTATATTTGTATATCAGAATGCAGTGTTAAAGAATTTCCAGAATTTGAAGAATTCAGTTTACATCAACCTACTAAATACATTTTTCTTTTTAATTTTCCACCCAGTGTTGGTACCATTATGTGGTCTGACTGATTTGGATTCATGTCAAGAAGTACCACTTTGGGGGTAAGATGCTTCCTACCAAAGGCAACTCCATATCTAAGGCTCGAACCTGAGACTTTTGGTCAAGGATGAAGAAGTATGTACTGCTCCGCCACAATCTTTGATGATAACCTACTAAATACTTGACATCCTTATCTGTACTTATTTCCTCCCAGTGCATATAAATTCCATAGTTAGGTCTTCAAATTCAATTTGCTCTCACCTATTGTTAGGAGACCATTGATCACATAGTGTTTTTCTAGCACTCCAATCTTAAAACATTTTGATTTTCAAAAACTAATGCATCTTTTGTTACCAGTTTTTTTTTTTTATATAATACATGTAACAAAAAAATTTCAACAAAATGATCGCATGTATATTAAGATCACAAGTTTAAAGTAGGTAAAAAAATATTGTCCTAAACAAGTTTGTATATAATCTAGATATATTCTATGGGAGGTGGGAGTCAAGATGCTGTATATTGGAAGTGGAAAGGATTGTGAAACTTGTTTTTCGTACTTCCATTAGAAAAGTCATTTTTCTCATTTTCAAAATGATGAGCACAAAATTTACAGATTAATCAGATTCATTTCTGAAGTATGTACAATTGAGCTGTGTTTAATTTTCTGAAGTAGCAAGAACTAGATGATCTCCATCTCTTATCACTGCAATGCCCTCAATAAGTGCTCCATCTTCAGTTAGTACTTTCGTGATAGAGATGCCATATTTCTCAGCACCTATATCAAGTAGCTCTTGAATGGAATCCGGCAAATGCACAACCCTTCTACGCATATGAGCTTTCTCTAGACAACCGATGGTTATTGTGTCTGGAATTCTTGAATTGTTAATTTTAGGTGATGTTGTTACTCCCGGAGTGGAGAGATGAATCGTGGGATCGCTCTGATATTTGGGAAGGTAGGGAGAACCAGGCTCCTCAGGAGAACGGACATTGGTTTCTTTACTAGTTGGTTGCATCAAGTTGAAAAGCTCCTTTATCTCTTTGAAGTCCTGATATTCAGCCAATGCTCTTGGTGTCCAACCGTGAACGTCTGGTTTATCAACGTCAGTTGCTTGTTCCATCAGGAATCTAACTACTTCCACATTCTCCTCAGAAATAGTAGTGTGCATTGCTGTCGTGCCTAGGCTGTTTAGAAGAGTGACATCACCTCCATACCTGATGATCTCCTTAAGCAAGTCTAGGCTGCCTTGCTCCACTGCAAAGCAAACAAACTGAGCTACGTCTCCTGAAGATACCGTTGCTCCATTGTCCACAGCAATTTTATGCTTCCCCACCATTGAATCCCACAATGGAACATTTCCTTCAGAATCTTTTCTATTTGGATCTGCTCCAAAATCGAGTAGTAGAAGAATACATTCAACACTTCCTTTTGAAGCTGCTATATGCAAAACTGTACGCCCATTGCTATCAGATTCATTAGCATCCATACCCTTTTTTAGCAATTGGCTCAACAAAAGATCATCTCCTCTGTTTGCTGCAAAACATAAGCTAAGAGGCATGTCTATTATTCCTTGAGCCAGCATATGTTCTATATCTGCTAATACTGTTTTCATCATTGGGTCCGTTTGCTCTTTCAAATGCTGAAGGAGATTATTCATGATTATTGTCCCGTCTCCTATATTTTCTTTAATGATGTTGAAAAATGAAGTACGATTTGGGATATTCTTTTGGTTCGAACATTAAAAAGTTGAAGCTTACAGCAAAGGACACCAACTTCTCCACAAAGATCCCCCGTCTTTAACTCGCCAACTACCTGATCCATTCCGTTCTTGTGTGATATAAGTTCCACTGCTCCAGTTACCAGAATGTACAGATTTATAGGTGCTTCATTTTGCAAAATGACATCCTCTTTTGGAGGGAAATACTCGGCCTTCATCTCAGAAACCAGTTGAAAAAGCAAGTCATTTGATACCCCGTGGAATAAGTAGGCCTTATCCACCAGTGGATAGAATAAATGATGTGAAATGGCAGATCGAATTGCTTTGGGTAGTGTTTCAAGAGTTCCTTGCTGCTGCAGACCTTCCAAATCTGTTCTATACATCATAGACAAGTGATCTAGCATCTGTTCTTCAAGTCAAACAGGCAGCTTATTCCTTTGTGCAAAGCTTGAATATCATCCCTAAATTTCTGTGTCTTACTGATTCCATGGACAACCAAGTTGGTCATGTTTCCAATAATATATGCAGTCAACCCGAGGTCGAATAGCATGTACATCATGGTGAATATCATTTCCTCTGTAGCAACCGCGTGCAAATCCCCATAGCCAGTTGTTGTAAGCGTTGTAATAGACCAATACATAGAGATCCCAGATATTCCTTCTCCTACTCATATCATGCAAATTCCCGAGTGCAAGCCATGTTTCCCTGCTATCTTTTTTCCGAGCAGCAAGAAAGAAGTAGATGCAGCCAGCAGAATGAACAGCAAAAAGAGTGACACATATAAGCTTGACTACTCGAACTCCAAAGTAACTGAACTTGCTGTTTTTCTCCAATCCAGCAAACATAACACTAACTCTTCTAAGACGCCATAGACGAAACATATATACTCAAGTATCCATATGATTGAGGCAATGCTTTCAAAGGTATGGTGGATATCAAATCAAATATAAACCCGGATTTTACATACCTTAAAGTAATGCGCTTTGGGTCATCAATGTTGATTTATCAAGATATGCAACAAAGAATAATGTGAGGAAAATGTCAATGCCAAAAAAGACATTACTTATGTTATCTAACATGGCAATAAGTCCTTGAGGTCTTTCTAGAAATCCAAACTCAAAAGGTGACGCCCATGCTGTGTAGAAAACAAGAATCAACAAAATCGCATCCCAAGCCCTGTAAACGGGATTAGAGGGAGAGATGATGTAATAACGGAGCTTTTATCATCCATCGAATTAAGAAGCTAAAACTTTATACACCAAACTACTTTCCCAAATGCCCCCATCATTCAGATATTGATTTGTCTCTTTCTTATAGACCAAACTTGAATGTATTTTGTTTGTGCAAGTTATATAGAATAAATAAAAAGTCATTGTTCTTATTGGAAAGGATTACCACAACTTTTTCCTATAATTGGTTTTGGAAACTTTTCCTTTGTTAGTCCTTTTCTTTTCTTTTTTCTTCCGCTTGTGTATAAGTAAACGTAATTATCAACTAACACACGTATAATTAAAATAAAATATGATATACTAAGGGTGTGTTTGGTATGAAAGGAAAATGTTTTCTTGGAAAACAAGTAGATTTTTGACTTATTTTCTCATGTTTGGTTGGTGAGGAGAAAATATTTCCGGAAAAGATT
>JAJOOS010015025.1:0-10901 GCA_029582725.1 Solanum chiquidenum | reverse complement strand
ATTCTTTCATATTTGGTTTATTCTCTCCTTTTAGGACTCCTTTTCTAGTAGGAAAGGTTTTAGGACTCTATAAATATAGGTTTGTTTCTTCTAACACAAA
Source organism: Solanum chiquidenum (assembly GCA_029582725.1). NCBI lineage: Eukaryota > Viridiplantae > Streptophyta > Magnoliopsida > Solanales > Solanaceae > Solanum > Solanum chiquidenum. The sequence goes on along the minus strand of JAJOOS010015025.1, from coordinate 10,801 downwards.
AACAAGAACATCCACAATGTAGCCGTTTAGAGAGTTTTGTTTATGGGGAGATTTTCTCCTAAACATATTTATGTTTTTCAATATTAGTTTTATAATATGTTTTTATTATGTTTTTATTTGTCGTCTAATTTATCAACCATATGATTTGCAAATTATAAGCTTCCGCATGACGCCCTAATCAACCTCCATAACCCAACAAGCATTGCACAAGGGCGTTGATTAAGGCGATCTACTATTAGTTGTATATGAGGGATGATATTGAATGTTACGTGCAAACCTGTCTTTTGTGCCAGATAAGGTGGAACAACACAACCAGGAGTACTGTTGTTCCCACTACCCGTAGCGGAGCGTCCATGGGAGAGTGCAACTATGGACTTCATCACTTGCTTGCCAAAGTCTGATGGGTATGGGACGATCATGGTCATGATGGATAGATTCTCGAAGTATGCTAGCTTCATGCCCGCCACAGCCGTTTGCACTGCGAAAGAGCCTGCCAAACTATTCTTAAATTAAGAATGTAGTGAAATATTGTGGCTTCCGAAGACATATCATCACCGATCGGGACCCCTGCATCACTGGAAACTTCTGCAGGGAGTTTTTCAATATACTTGGCACGGAGCTACACTTCTCCACTAGATTCCACCTGCAGATGGATGGTCGAGCGAGTCAATGCCTTACTAGAGTGCTACTTGAGGCACTATGTGAGTGCGCACCAGAAAGACTAGGTAAGGCTCTTAGAGATGGCACAATTTTCCTAAAAATTACAGCGGAGCAAGTCCACATGGCGCACCCCCTTTGAGTTGGCAACATGCCAACAACCTCAAACTCCACATTCACTACCAGCCGCATTCCAAGGCAAGAGTTTGGGAGTTTACCACCTCACCAAAGGATGGGAGGAACAACTCGACACAGCTAAGTCCTACTTGGACAAAGCAGCAAGGAAGATGAAGAAGTTTGTTGAGCGCAAGTATCGTCCCACAAATTATTAGGTTGGAGACATAGTCTTGGTTAATCTGAGACAATTCAAGGAACTACAAGGCATACACCAAAACTTGGTGCTCAAGTATGAGGGCCTAGTAAGGATCGTTGCCAAAGTGGGAAAAAATCTCATACAAGGTAAAAGTGCCTCCTCATTTCAAGATTCATCCAGTCTTTCATGCTAGTGTCCTCAAGACAAGGATAATTCTACCTGAAATCAATCAAGTCGAGCACCGATTAGTGTCATTGCCTTGCACGATCGAGAAATCAAGGCTATTATTGACTATCAAGCCAAAAGGAAATAGACACAACAAACCACTGCCATGTTTCTTATCCATTGGAAGGGACAAACTCCGAAAGAAGCCATGTGGGAACGATACGAGGACTTGTGGCAATTCAAAGACAAAATTTGGGAGTTTATGCAGTAGCAATACGCCGCAGTCATCGCAGCATCAGGTGGGAAAGAGTGTCATAACCCACCACTTAGGCATAAAATTATAGCATAAGTGAGCTAGGCTTAGTGGGAATGATCTAGAGTCTTAGAGAGGTTCGAAGAAGACTCTAGAATATTCTAGAAGATTTTTTGCAAGACTATAGAATTTTGTAGGCTTGTAGAGAATTCTAGAAGAAGGGCCAATTTGTAAATATGTAAGAACTTGTGTAACAATTTTTATTTACACTTTAGCTCCTTGGTGTGTAGTACAAATAGTAGGGCATTCATTTATAAATCAACCAAGCAAATGTAAGCAATCTTCCAAAGCAATGCAAAAGTCATCTTATAAACTCTCTTGTGTCTTTCTCTTAGCAATCTAAGTTTGAAAAGGCGTACTTGAGTTTACAAGATGGTGAAAGAATCGTGAGTAAGTCATTGTGTGCCGCACGAAGCATCTAGTTGAAATCTAAGTCTGTGACAGTAATAATCAATAACCTGGAGTGGGTTCACACAGAAATTTTATGCTTTCATGAACTTATCCGCCGCCGCCGCCGAAATTCTATGCTTTCATGAACTTACCAACTGCTGCCGGAGGGATGACTACTTCCCTTGAGCGTCTGAAACTTTCAAAAAATTATCGAGTGCCTGCGGACAAATGACTGTTTCACTTGACCTTGCATAGTCTCTCGTGTATTGCGATAACACTTATAAATAAAATATTTTAATAAAATTAATTATTAAAGTTATTTGATTAAATTGTTCTTTATGACTTTTTTCTCCCAATTGAATTTTATTTACACTATCAAAAAAAATTTACTCAAAAGAGAATTATACTTTTTATTTTATAAGATAAATTAATTTTATTATGAATTTCTTTTATTAAATTAACTTTATTAATTTTATTTTAAAAATAATTACTTTTAGATTCCAAAATTATTAAATAATAAAAGTAGTATTGAATGCAAACAATAAACTTGTCGTGATTTGTTAAAATAAATAAATAAAATTTATTAAATGACAAAAATAATCCTATTCAAAATTAAATTCTGAGAAGCAAACATATTGCCGACAACGCGTGTGCTTATTGACTTTATTAATAATAAATAAATATACTATATAAAAAATAAAGTAAAAATATTATTAAATAACAAAAATACTCCTGATTCAAAATTAAACTCCGAGAAGCAAACACATTGATAATAATTGTGTGCTTATTCCCCTTTATATTTATATATATTCCTCTTTATTGTAAGTATAAGTATAACTAGATATTTGGTTTCCGTGCCAGCACGGGCCCAATAAATATTAATCTTTTTTGTTTTAATTTATGTGATATAAATGAAATTTGAAGATCAGTCGATTTTTTATATGTTTTCTTAAAAGTATATTTGAAGTTATTAAATTGTTGTGATTTATAGTATATTTGCGTTAGTTCTGAATAATATAGGTTACTCATGTTTCAATTCACGTGAATAATCATAAATATTTTCAGTTGTTAATTTATTGTGAATTCTAGAAATTTTGACGTTATTTTCAAATAGTACATGTTACTTCTTCTATTCCAATTAGTCAACCAAATTTCTTATATGATTTAAAAATATTTTTAATTGCTAATTATTGTGATTTATAGCATCTTTTATGTAACTTTTAATAATATATAATTTGTTCAAATTCATATGACAATGATAAAATTTCAAGAGTCAACGAAATAAAAATTTAATTTTTTAAAAAAGTTGTACCTCTAATATATTTTGTAGCTAAAATATACTCTCTCCGTCCACTTGTATTTGTCATGTTGCGCTTTTTGAAAGTCCATTTGACTAATTTTCAAAGTTAAATTAGATTGTATTAATTCGATATTTTAAACAAAAAATTTAAATATGCAAAATCTATACAAAAAGTACTATAAATTGTAATTTTTTGCATATCAATATGATGAAAAAACACATTGTAAAATATTAGTTAAAATTCTTATAGTTTGACTCTAAAAAGGAAATCATAACAATTAAAAGTGCATAGAGAGAGTAATAAATAGGTAATTAAATTTCAAGAATTTTTAAATAAAAGGTTGAAAAAAAGAATTAGATAGACAACATATATTGAAAATTGAAAACATATAAATAATAAATGGGCCCAAATGAGGTCTAACTTTTCGGCTAATAAAGTAGTAGGTAATTAATGGTGTTAAATTGTTCAATAATTTAAATTTTAAAGGTACAACCATAAAAGAAGAATGTACAACACTATCTAAGCACATATCATCCAACACTTGTCATGTGCTAAGTAGTAGATTATTGCCACTTATATATAAGTAGTAGATAATAAATTATATGTAACTAATAATAATTAATAAAATTCTAGAAATTACAGCAATAAAGTGAAAATACCCTCACCTAAATGTTTCTAACGTAATTTTAATACTGCTTCCAACGTGATTTGTTTAGATATATTAATTAGACACGTAATTCAAGCGGGGAAAATGAAAGTAGTTATATATATAACTATATGCACGGGCTCTTTGTGTCTAGTATATATATATAATGTTATGAACTTATTGGATTATGGATGATAAAAAGTTTAAGGAAATTTACGTTCAAACAGCTAGTTTGTAAGTAGCTCATACTTATAATGGCTTCATGAAATATGTTGAGTTTTGATTCGTTAAAGATTAAGCTTTAAAAATAAGTTGTAAGGTAAATGATTTTTTTTTTTTTTGAAGCTAATAGAAATTTTCTCCTTCTTTTTACTTATATCAAATTTTAGGTTCAGTCAGTGTTTTTTATTAATAATGATAAATTAAGAAATTAAATGGCCAAAGGCCCCATCTGAAAATAAAAAAAAAAGACTGAGGTTCAAAGCATGATCCGATCCAAAATAAGAGAAGAAAATTTTACTATTATTTAGAAATGAGAGTGTGGGTGTACTAACACTGCACTCTAGAGTTGTACAAGAAGCTTTATTAATTGTACTAAATTGAAAATTCTCAAATTTACCCCTTTTTTTCTGAGTGTGGGTGTACTAACACTGCACTCTAGAGTTGTACAAGAAGCTTTATTAGTTGTACTAAATTGATTATTCTCAAATTTACCCCTTTTTTTTCTATATTGATGGTATGTATTGAGCACGTATACTTTAAAGTATACTTTAAAGTCCTCCTTTGAGCACGTATACTTTAAAGTCTTCTTTCTTTTTCATTCTCAAATCCTTTGTTCCTTGAAATTTTAGAATATATCCGTTCGACATAGTTGAAAATTGAGGAAAGAATTTTTTTTAATTAACCTTGGTTTCTTTTTAGAGACCATCATTTACACAGTTCAATCATCGAGGAATAACCTCTGAAGTTGTCTTTAGATTTCTATTTTTTCCATTTTAGTTTAGTGTTTAGGGATAAGAATTGTCCATATTTGATTTTACTCTTCATGTTTTATTAATGGAATCTATGTGTTTTTGTTGTTGTTATGGACTCTGAAGGAAGAACTTCTTACACTACTAAAGTGTTTGATGAAATGTCCAAAACAATTAAGCAGTTTTATGTTTTAAATGTTAAGATGATCTTACTTTTGGATAACTAATCTTGCACATGATTTATGCACCTACGTAGGTCTTAAAAATTATGTAAACAAGCCTTACCAGGAATACATCATCAATTATATAATTTATATGTTGAGTAGGCGTTAGTGTTTAAGAGGGTGTTTGAATTGACTTAAAACTTGGTCAAACCTACATTTAAGTTAGTTTTTAACATTTTATATTTGATATATTTCTTTATAGATAGTCGTTTAGCAATGTAAAACTGTTGGAGCTTCTTCTTGAATGTCATATTATGACTTGATTTGTGTGATATTTTGGGGTTATAGGATGGCATCCAATTCTCTATTTGAATGTATTTGTGAAGCTTATTATTTAATACTCGACACTACAATGAATAAGAGGGAATGTGATGAACTTCCTGTTAACGGGTATTAACTGGAAGGTTCTTGATATTTTTATTGTGACTTTATCAAAAAAATTCATATTTAAATTTTGTCGTTGATTAATTTTTAGCAGAGGAAAAATATGTGAACCACATCACATAATTGTTCTAAGATGGCAGGTAGTAGAAGTGTGCTTTGTGGTATAGAAAATAAATATACGGGCAAGGAGAAAATTAGGAAAGTCAGTTGCTAATCGTTTTAAGAAATAAAAATTGATTGAGCCAAAAACTTTGTAGAGACAATATACAATCTATGTGATAAGATTTGTACATCTAATTCTACCAACATACATATTTGAAAATGTATCTATCATAACTTTATCATTTTTTGTATATATATCGTCTTCTTGTGTTAATGATGATAAAATCTATGAACAATTATCACTCAATTCACCAAGTTTCCATTGACAGCCATTAGAGAACTTAAGCTAAGAAGAGAAGAGAAAGAAGTTTATTAAGAATGAGTGAAAACTGATACATTGTATTGGTTCACTATCACATATATATACATCATCATCTAATAAGGACAACTAATATCTATTAACAGAAAATATCTACTAACAGAATTAACAAAACGTCTACCAACAGTTATAACAAACTTCACTAACAATATCTATCATTTGTAATGTCCAAATTACCCCTTTTGCTCATTTCATCACGTTACGCCTATTTCATCACTCCCCCTCAAGCTGGCTGGTATGAAGACATTCAACATGCCAAGCTTGCCTACTAGGAACTCGTGTTGTGGTCGTGACAAACTTTTAGTCAAAACATCTGCCAATTGATCTTTAGAACCTACATGCACTGTCTTGATCAACCTTTCTTGAATTTTCTGCCTGATGAAGTGACAATCTATCTCAATATGTTTAGTACGTTCATGAAAAACAGGATTTGCTGTAATTTGTAATGCAGCTTTGCTATCACTGTGTACAATCACTGGTGTAACTAACTCATCATCTAATTCTTTCAACAAAGCAGTCAGCCACACTACTTCAAAAACAGCATTTGCCATGCTCCTGTATTCAGCTTCTGCTGAACTTCTGGAAACCACACTTTGTTTCTTTGATTTCCAAGAAACCAATGAACTCTCATGTTTGATCACAAAGCTTGAGACTGATCGTCTTGTGTTTGGGCAAGATGCCCAGTCTGAATCACAATAAACTGTCAGTGAATTGGAAACTTTACTACTCAATAATATGCCAAGAGCTGGCTCTCTTTTGATATACTTCATGACCCTAACTGCTGCATCCCAATGGGATTGTTTAGGTTGCTGTAAGAATTGACTGAGGGTCTGTACTGCATAACCTATGTCAGGTCTTGTAAGTGTTAAGTATAGCATCTTCCCAATCAACCTTTGGTATTTTGTCTTATCTTCTAACATGTCATCATCTGTGGTTTGCATCAACTCATCAAGATTTTGCGTTGTTAGCTTTATATTGGCCTCTAGTGGTGTCCATGCTGGTTTGACAGCTCCAATCCCCAATTCTGAAATGATTTCCAGAGCATATTTCCTCTGGTTTACTAGTATACCTTTAGAGGATCTGCTGAACTCCATGCCAAGAAAAAACTTCAATGTTCCTAAATCTTTGATCTTGAAAGCTTTATGCAGAGATGCTTTGGTTTCCTCAATAACAGACATACTGCTACCTGTTACCAACATATCATCCACATAGATTAAAATAATGACAATATCAGTGCCTTTCTTCTTTATGAACAATGAGTGATCCATGCAACTTTGAACAAAGCCTGAATGGATCAATGCCTCAGATAATTTCAGATTCCATTGTCTACTTGCTTGTTTTAACCCATACAGGGATTTAACAAGTCTACAAACAGTGGTAGACTCCCCCTGACTTGGTAATCCCTGAGGAAGCTGCATGTATACCTCATCATCCAGATCACCCTGAAGAAAAGCATTATAGACATCAAGCTGGTGAACATGCCAATTATGTTGAGCAGCCAGTGACAACACAATTCTGACAGTAGCAATTTTGACCACAGGGGAAAATGTTTCGTTGTAATCCAGACCTTCTTGCTGATTATAACCCTTAGCCACCAGCCTGGCTTTGAATCTCTCCACCTCACCAGAAGCCAGCAACTTAACCTTATAAACCCACCTACAACCAATAGCTATTTTGTTTGGAGGTAGGGGTACCAAGTCCCAAGTATGATTGAGCTTAAGAGCCTCCAACTCAGAATGCATAGCTTCAACCCACCTATTATCCTTAATAGCCTCATGATATGATCTAGGTTCCTGTATATGAGAGAGAGAGCTAAGATACACCTGATGAGCTGGGGAAATAGTTTCATAGGAAAGATAGGCACTGAGTGGGTAGGTAACATTGGCAGCCTTCTTTGTGACATAATCAACATGCCAAATAGGTGCTTTAGACATTCTTTGGGATCTCCTAGGCTGAGAGGGATTGGGGTCAGACAGAACAGTATCTGGAGAGATATGTGGAACAATATGTGATGGAGAAGTATGTGGGGAAATAGGAGATTGTGTAGACTGAGAGGGATTGGGATCAACAACATGAGTAGGAGGGGTATCATGTACAGGAGAGATGCCATTAGAAGAGGATGATTCAGAAGACCAAGGAAATGAAACAATAGGAGGGACATGCTCAGGAGAGGACTGGAAAGGAAAAACAAATTCCCTGAATGTGACATCTCTATTGATAAAAAAACTTTTTTGAGCTATATCAAATAAAATGTATCCTTTGGTAGTAGTAGAGTAACCCATGAGCACTGAAGGCACAGCTCTAGGAGCAAATTTATCCTTTCTAGGTAAGGCACTAGCATAGCACAAACACCCAAAAGTCCTGAGATGTGTAAGTGAAGGTTGTTTCCCAAAAAACAATTCATAAGGAGACTTACCACCAAGAACTGTTGATGGTAGTCTATTAATAATATAAGCTGCAGTTAAGACGCAATGCCCCCAGAATCTAAGAGGAACATGTCCTTGAAATCTTAGAGCTCTAGCTACTTCAAGTAAATGTCTATGCTTCCTTTCAGCCACACCATTCTGCTGAGGGGTATAGACACAAGTTTTTTGATGGATAATACCAAGTTCCTGAAGAAAATGTGACATCTCAGAGTTGACGAATTCACCACCATTATCTGTTCTAATCACTTGAACATTAGCCTGGAATTGAGTGTGTATCATTCTGAGAAATTGTCTCAAAACTAATATAACATCACTCTTAAATTTGAGCAGAAAAATCCATGTAACATGAGAGAAATCATCAACGATGGTCAAAAAATGTTTATTCCCATCAAAAGTTTCAGCATGATATGGTCCCCAAACATCAAGATGTAACAGTTCAAACACTTTAACAGAAGTACTAGTAGAATGAGGAAATGAAAGTCTAGTGTGTTTGGCCAAAGGACACACTTCACAACCAGCTACAATCGATTTACAATCATCCAATTTATAACCAAATAAGTGTTTCATGGAAGTACTAGAAGGATGAGCAAGCCTTCTATGCCATAGCAGTATATCTTCTTGTTTCTTCTCTGCAATATGAGCTCTATGAACATCTGCATTATTGTGTGGTGATGTGAACATTATGTATAGACCAGCAGTCTCCTTACCAATCCCCTTCAAGATCCCACTGGTAAGGTCCTGGAATAAGCAGAAACCAGGATAAAACGAGACAAAACAATTGAGCTCTCTAGTCATCTTTGATACTGACAGAAGGTTGTACTTAAAATCAGGTATGAACAAAACATTTTCAAGAACTCCTATATCTCCCAAGTTGCACTTTCCTGTGTGAGATACCATTGTTACTTCACCATTAGGTAAATAAACCTTCCTGTTATGAGTTGTTCTTACCTGTTTCACATCAGTCATTATATCTAAACTAGTAGTCATATGATTTGTAGCTCCTGTGTCTATTATCCACTTCACTTGTTCTACTTTTGATAAAGTTTTGAAGTTAATACCTGCCATATGAGCCATGTAATCTGGTTGTTTATCCTTGTCAATCATCATTTTTATCTTGTCCTGTTGATCCTCAGTTAGGTATGGTGCTCTGTGAAAATCTCCTTTTCCAGTTGAGCTGTCTTCTTTCCCAATTGAGTATTCTGTCTTTAGACCTGCATACACATTTGGATTAATGTTTCTAGTTTGAACATTATAAGCAGTGGCATCTCCTTGATACGCATGTACACCAGTATCCTCAGCATGAGCATTGTGTGCAGTGGAAAACTCCTCTTTCTTCTTTCCCTTATATCCTGGTGGATAACCAACCAGTCTGTAGCATACATTCTTTGTGTGACCCTTAAGTTTACAGTGGTCACATTGAAGATTCCAGTTCTTTGATGGTTTATGATAGGAGTTTCCTCTTCCTGCCATCAAAGCACCTAGTTCAATTCTTTCTCCTGAATTTGTAATTGACCTTTGACTCTCCCTTTCAATCAGCATAGAGTAGGCCTTGTTGATATTAGGAGTTGGACTGGTCATCAGTATTTGACTTCTAGCTTGTTCATAATTCTCATTCAAACCCATAAGAAACTGCATCACCTTTAACCTCTGTATATGTAGCATAAAATCCTTGGATTTAGCACAATCACAAGGAGGTGGTGTCATGCTATCAAATTCTGCCCAGAAATGTCTCAATTTTGAGAAATAGGTAGACACATTATCAGTTCCTTGTATCAAAGTTACCATATCCTTATGCAGTTGGTAGACTCGCGAAGTGTTCACCTTATCAAACCTCTCCTTAAGATCTTCCCAAATCATCTTCGCATTCTCTGCATAGACGATTCCTGCATGTAGTTCCTTTGATACTGATCCCAGTATCCATCCAATTACAATGGCATCACATCTATCCCATTGATGAGCTAAATCTGAAGTGAAATCCTCCTTTTTTAAGGTTCCATCTACGATCCCCAGCTTGTTTTTTCCAAGCAGTTGAATTCGCATCGATCTGCTCCAAATCGAATAGTTTTCAGATCCCGTTAATTGAATGGAAACAATTGGACCTCCAGTTGTATCTGAAGGATGAATGAAGAGTGCATGTGTGTAGTCGATCTTCGTGGCTGCCATTAATACTTCAATTCAGCAATCGCACTTATCTTCCAATCACAATGCTCCTCTGTCTAAAACAATCAATTCAAACTCACAATAGTGGTTATGTGCTCTGATACCATGATAAAATCTATGAACAATTATCACTCAATTCACTAAGTTTCCATTGACAGCCATTAGAGAACTCAAGCTAAAGAGAAGAGAAAGAAGTTTATTAAGAATGAGTGAAAACTGATACATTGTATTGGTACTCTATCACGTATATATACATTATCATCTAATAAGGACAACTAATATCTACTAACAGAAAATATCTACTAACTGAATTAACAAAACGTCTACCAACAGTTATAACAACTTTCACTAACAGTATCTATTATTTGTA
>JAJOOS010015022.1:0-15246 GCA_029582725.1 Solanum chiquidenum | reverse complement strand
ATGTTGTGTTTAATAAAATCAAATTTGAATGAACCACATTACAATAAAGAGTTTATGTGTATCTGATACATTCTAATAAAATAAAATTTGAATGTACCATAAAATTGTGTATGATACATTACTTTTATAACTTTAGCTTTAGGGTAAAAAGATATGATAACGAAAGATATGAAATTACATGTATTGTATTGTGTAGTCGATTTTTAAATTTGTGATCTCGAGATGGATATATTACTAATGATACATAACTATTTCTAAAATATTTAGTAGATTTCTAAGTATTGTAATCGTACCTGATACATTAAAGTAGTAAAGAATAGTCATAAGGTGTTTGATTTTAGATCGATACATTATTGTTTGGTTTTCGATCGATACTTTAATTGACAAACTTCAATTTCCCATCGTTTTCTTCACATAAATTTTTCGGTGATGTCCACGACAATAGCTGCCAATGATAATATACCTAACGTCGACGTTAGCCCAAGCGACGGTGTCGATATTGTAGATGAAAAAGCTAAACAATTCTCTTTTAAAAAACGACAATTGAAGAACTGGAAAGAAAAAAAATGATGAAGAAATAATTCTACCTCTTTAGGAACTTGAAATCGATGAACTAGAGAGAGAATATATTTAAAATTAAAAAATGGAGTGATGGATGTAACTGCCGATATATGGGAGTGATTTTAGGCGTTAAAATAAGAACAAAATCATTGGGTTGGAAGGGTTGTGAATAATGTATCCAGAAAAGTAGAGAAAAAGATAAAAAGGGAATTTTTGAAAAATGGTAGGGAATTTTAGAGATTATGAAAAAAAAAAGTTGTATAGTTAGGTAATTTAGGAAAAATTACTAGAATATTCAATTTAAGATTTTAATTTACATAATGTTAATTTACTCTTTTTATTTACAACATTATCATTTTAATAACAAACCTGACAACTTAATAAATATACATATCTTTATACCATTTTTTTACCTATTTTTTAGCTTAGTGGGCTGATTTTATGTGTTTCATAATTTATTATTTTCTCTTTTTTTATTTTCAATCACAACTATAATTGGTTACATTATTTTTGCCTTTTTTCTCTCTCTTTCTTACTTAATACAATTACACTTCTAAAAATATTTTTTCTTTCTCTTCAATTACATTTTTTTTTACTTTTACAATAATATAATGATAAAAAAATATATGATATAGAATGGTATAAACCTCTTGTTTTTCTTGATATTATTTAAGTGCAAAATTGGTATATATGGTGGTAAAATTATGAAATAGAATAGTATAAACATGTTTTTCTTGGTATAAGTTATCTGCAGAATAATATATATATATATATATATATATATATAGTGGAAATTAGGATATGGAATGGCATAAACGTGTTTTTTTGGATATAATTTTTTTAATATTGTATACATTATGGTGACAATTTGGTGTACATTACAATTTTTGACATACCATATTTACTTTGGAATTCTCAATGACAATTATAGTTGAATATGATTTTTTTACTTAAAGATCCTACTTTTTAGGATGCACGTTTCTTTCACTCATTTTTTTGGTTGATTTTTTCAATTCTAGTGCTGATTTTTTGGGGGAGAATTTATTGCCTAATTAATAGGATTTCTACCATTTAACACATTCCTTATTTGATACAATTACTCTTGAATTTGTTCTTCTCTCTCCATTTTCGTTTCAATTCTTTTATAAAAAAAATACCAATTTAAGTTCCATTATATAAGTACCAATATATGCAAAGTAATAAAAAAAAAACATTTGTATACCCTAATAACAACCATTTGCATACCACAATAATTATTTATGCATACTAATTTGTATACCAATAATAGAATTCTTTTAGGTAATATTGTAAAAAAGAAAAATATAAATCTTATTATGGTGTCAATTGATCTACAATATGATTTCAGTATTATTTTTTTATTTGTAAAGACAATTTTACTAGTATATAATTTGATTCTTTAAAATGGTATACATTGTGGTATAGAACTTGAAATTACACTAAAACTATTTGATACTACTTACGAATAACATTAAAAATTTATAATATAAAAAATGTACCATATAATAATACTAACATTTGTACTATATAATATACCATCAATTATTGAATTCTACCCCATATCAAAATTGTACCATATAATATACCAACAATTATTGAATTCTACCCCATATAATATACCAATTTAGTTGATATTTCGTGCCATTTTTTTTCAAATGACATTTAATACCACAAGGAAAACCAACATAAATAATAGAACTAATTACATCATATGATTCTAAAAAAATGTTCAATAAACAACCAATAAAATTCAAATCCGCTAATAACATTCAATTAGATTATGAAAAAAAAAAGTGTTATAAAAAAAAATTAACTCAACAATGCTAATCCTCATATGGATATTTGGTACAAGTTTTGGTATTTGATTTTTTTTTTAAATGGTATTTGCGTCACATATCACTCCTTTAATCTTGGAATCCACATACCTTCCTGCAATACATTTCAAAAAAAATAAAAATTAAAGAACCTACTAAACAACTGTTATAACAATCAAATTTGAAATACACAATCATATTTTTTTTACATCACCAAAAAAAGGTTATATACGAAATGGTGTATAATATGGTTAAAAATTGGTGTCCACTTCATTATTCTTATATTGAAATTCGAACACCAACTTATAACCAACTATATATATATATAACATTGATTTATGAAGATTAATAAAGTTGAACATGATTATATGTTACAATCCAACGGTGCATAGCACCATGATTATATGATTAAGGTATACATTATGATGACAATTTGGTGTAATAAATTTAATTAAACAATCAACAAAATGCATAATACCATCATATAATATCTATTTTTTAAAATTTACACATTAATTATAGTGTACTTGAATGGTGTACACGGTGTATAATTTAATATGATAAATAATACACATTTTAAACCAATATTACACCATGATTTTACCAAGAATTTTATCAAATTATTTTGGATAACCAAATTAATTAAAAAGTGAGTACATTACTATTTAACATTGATTTCCATATTAATATTGTCATTAAACAGTGGTAAATTTATAGAATTCGAGTTATATTAGGTGTTAATCTTGATTTTGATTATATTTGCAATCCTACAATTCATATTACCATAATCTACAAACCATACGAAATGTTTGTTTTAACAATTATACAAATAACATTAGTGCCATGAATGATTCATCAAAATCAATTCACAAATAATAAAATTTTCATGATTAACCACAACAAAAAAGCATTAAAAAGAGATTTTCAGCCACTGAAACATTTTTTATTTTTTTTTGAAAAATCAAACTATATAATCTTACAAAAATAAATCGGAAGTAATTTTAAAAAAAATGATACATACAGGTGATATCTCATATTTGTCGTGCTGGATTAAAACGGACACGTTCTTGCTTTCAACCATTGAAACGACCTTAAACAGGGGATAAAAACTTTGTTTTTGGTTACAATACGTTGTTTTGAGACATGAGAGAGAAATATTAAGTAATGAATACTTGTGGAAGGTAACTGAATTGGAGTAAATTAAGGAACTAATATCTTATTTAATATTGAATGATGCGTTGCTTATTTTTCTTTTACCTTTTTTTTTTCAATTTATTTTTATTTTGTTTTATTTTGTAAAGATTCTATTGCTATGTTGATGTAAAGTCAAACTATTGTTATATAGGGGTTATTTAGGTGCTTAAATTGTATATTTAAGTTTTTACCCATAATTAAACACTATTATTTATTATTACTTGTCTATATGTCAAATACGTAATTTATAGTTTGCAAGACTAACTTTTCCCTTCATCTTCAATATGAGAAAATGAAAAGATAAATAGTTTTTAATTTTAATTTGTAGAAATAATGAATGGTCTTGAACCACGAACTTGTCGTTTTCATCATCCTTAATTCTTTCTCATTTTATTGCATTTAAAAGTTGATTCAATGCTTGATTTAACACCTTTTTACTTTTAGTATTTAGTAAAATATACATGATATTATTTAATAATTAAGTAATTAGATATTTAATTTAGAAATAAAATGGTAATCCAACTTTGCATTTTAAAGCTTTCACTTTTAATAATATATGATGATATATGATATGATATGATGATATTTAATTTGTACAAGGTTGACTACAACAAAAATACATCCAGATAAGATATGAGAAGGATATATACATATCTTATTTCTTTTGCATGAAGTAGAGGAGTTATTTTCGATAGACCCATAATTCAAGAAAATTAAATCATTTTTCAGAACAGATTTGAAAAGAAATGCAAGAGTAAGTAAACATTGGTAAAATTATTGAAGATATAGAAGTATTGATAAAAAATAATAATAAAGATAACCAAAGTAAAATAACAACAATAGTAATCAAATTAAAGAAATAAGATTATGTTAGCATAATAATAATAATATTGGTAAGAGAGCATATAGGTGCTCCAGCCTAGAATCAAGCTCTACTAATGAAAAGAGGGAAGTCGTTTGACTACCTACTAATCATCTATATTCTGATTCTTAATCTTGATGCTTTTCTAACTAGGGTCAAGTCCTTAGTAAACTAAAAACGTGTCATATCCTGTCTAATCATTTCTTCACAAGTCTTTCTCGATTTGCTTCTACCTCTTCTATCAGCGTCAAGCTCTCACATCTCCTCACCAGTGCATATATGCTCCTCCTCTTCCCATTTCAAATCATCTCAGTCTATCTTTGTGAATCCTATCTACTATAGAGATCACTCCCACTTTGCCACATATATCTTAGTTTCTAATTTTATCTCTCCTAATATACCTACATATAGGGGTGGGTATGATATGACATGATACGGTATCTGAAACTTCGCTATCGTAATTTTGGTATTCGGTTTTTAAAACTATTATATCATTATTATATCAATTTAATTCGACATGGTTCGACATTTTAAAGTTCGATTTTGATATTTTGCGGTATGATAAATCGGTAACCATAGTTTGTTCAACTTCGATTAATATATACTCGTATAATAGAACATTATGACTTCAACAATTCAAAAAAGGTTTTAATTAACGATTTGTATCATACTAACACATTACACATGTAGAAATATATATCCAAAAGAAAGTACAAACAACTCCTTTTGGTAATCAATTACATTTAAAATACATTTCAATCAAAATAGAAAAGTCACAACTTCAACTTCTAAACATTTAGTTTATACTAATACTAAGTTACATATTAGTTACTATATATATATATATATATATCATGTCCACTCCTACCCACACATTCATCTAAGCATCCTCATTTATAAAAAAAATAAAAAAAATCTCTATTAATTCACAAATAACTTATTACATCGCACAAACAAAAGACTGGTGCATACTATAGCAAGGATTCAAACCTAACATCTAGCTCCAAGATGTTACTTCTCCCTTGTTATTATTATTATTAAGAAACAGTGGAGTTGCTTTTTTTAAAAAAAAATTCTCCCTTCAAGCATCATATAATAGGGCGAATT
Source organism: Solanum chiquidenum (assembly GCA_029582725.1). Classification (NCBI taxonomy): domain Eukaryota; kingdom Viridiplantae; phylum Streptophyta; class Magnoliopsida; order Solanales; family Solanaceae; genus Solanum; species Solanum chiquidenum. The sequence continues at coordinate 9,690 of JAJOOS010015022.1, read as the reverse complement.
ACACAAAATATTTCTTAGGGTATATTTTCCCTATTTTTTATACAAAAAATAACCCACTTAAAAAATAAGGATTATATATTACGTGATGACTCTTCTTCGTTGCCGCTGCTGTTGATGCTTGTTCGCAAAATAAAAAATCCACACACCATAAACGTGAATTATTTCAAGCGAATTATATATTAAAAGACTCAAAATATTGAGAGGATTTCGTATCTAAAATTTTGGGACTGTAGGTGATTGTGAGTTGATCAAGATTGAATAGGTCAATGTATATGTCATGTATAGTCAATGTATAGTTAAGCTATATTCACCTTTTTAAGTGTATCATAATGTATAGTCAGTGTATAGCTCATGTATAGGTAAACTATATTGTATAGTCCGTGTTTATTATCTACGACATTTGACAAGCTATAGTGTATATATAGTCAGTGTATACTTCTATGACTTTTAACTATTTTTTTATGTAAATAAAACATGACTATATTTGTTGTAACCTAATTACTTTATTGTATATATTTGAAATTATCCCATATAATATGCCTAAAATATAGAGGAAAAATAATTCTAAAATAATCGTGTGGATGTGCTTGGTTGGTCAAATATTTTTTCTAAAAAAACACAAGTTCCTTAAAAATGAGGAAAATGACTTTCCTAATGAAATTAATAAAAAAGAATTACACAAGTGAAGTTCCAAGTTTATTGTCTCCTCTCACCCACTCAATCCCCCCAACGCCCGCCATCCCTAAACACCCACTGCCATCCTATTCCACCTCTATAGTATTTTGCTAGATAACATATAAATGCTCTTGGAATAATATTTTCTTGCTTTGTTACCGAATACTAAAAAATAAGTTAAAAACCCCTTTGCTTTTGAAGAAAACATTTTCCTTTCTACCAAACACATTTAATGCAAGAAATTGACAAAAAATAATGTTTAAGAAAGCACTATTTAACCAAAAGTTTTTTTTTTTTTTTTTTTTAAAAAAGACACTATTTAATACACAGATTCATATAGTTTTCCTAATAAATTATCATCTCAACTCAATAATTCGTTTGAAAATAGGACTCTGTGCTCTGTGCCAACATGTACAAACTCAATGTCCTTCTAGTTTTCACATTGATTGGATGACAGAAGAACACAAAAAAACACTGAATCTTTTTTTTCTAAAAACAATCAAGTACTGTTGTACAAAACTCCAATTATACAGAAGAGTTATAAAAATAACATGAGATGCTGCCACTAGAGAAATAATTTCTTCTGTTTTTACTTATTCTCATCTCATCTATACATGAATATGAATGAATATTTCAGCATAATAATTATTAATTTAAGAGAAATGACAATAAAGAATGACATTCATGATAAATTCAAAATGCATCCCTATGATTAGACTCTTTTCTTCACCTTGGATATATTTTGTGTTCCTTTATGCTGCCACTGTTCCCAACTTTTCTTGCTTTTGTTCTAGAAGCTGTGTCAATGCACCATCGATCTGAGCAAATACCTCCTGTTTGGAACCACTTCCGTTCACCTAAAAGTCGAAATAACTCAGAAGAGAATGAAAGCAGATTGCCTTTTAAGGTTAGGAGATGAGAACTCATGCGCGCATCTGGTAATAGAGGAATTATAGTTTGTCTTGATCAAGTATGGAAAAGAGGAGAGTGATGGTAAGGACTATTCACAGATTTGCTTCTACCCTTACCTATAAGTATATTCAAGTTGTTTGGTATAAATCGAGAGAGATTAGCTTTGCTTCATCCAATATGAGAAGGATTCAAGAATTTACTATCTATGGGTACCCTAAAACTTCACTGTCGACCTCCTCTTATTATTTTTTATTTTCGAGGCAACAAGGTGAGGAAGAATGTGAAAGTAATGGGTTTAGACTGATGCCTAGTCCAACATAGCTCCTCAGACATTCCATACCTTGGAAATTTCGAACTCTTGCTGTGTTTCTACCACATCACATATTATCTACTTTCTTTGTTGAACCAAGCCTTGAGGACATTACGTCCTACATATTCTAAGTACCTAGAACAAGTTGTTCCAGGAAAAGGATTCATCTTTCTTTTTTTTTGGTGAGGGGAAGTGGGGGGAGGTTGGGCTGTTTGAAGTTAAACCATGCAAGGTATTGCTCTAGCTGCTCTTAGTTCTTTTATTGAGTGTAATGATGCCAATCAAGGTGCATATATTTGTCATAGAGCATTGTGCAACTCCATTTCCTATCCGATGATGTGCCAAGAAGTGCATTACTAGAATTAGAGTGGAACTGAAGACCATAAACTCTAGATACATTTAGTTCTTCTTTATTATGTACTAGCAGCTTTGAAATTAGGACAACTAAAAACTCAAAGTGTTACATTGTTGACATGTTAACTAACTACTCTTTCCATGGAGTGGCTTGTGATATTGCAAGATGTCAGTCAATGAATTATTCAAGGCTATATCCAGATTTTACATATTGAGTAATAAGAAACTCGAATAGATTCTTCAATAAGCAAGGAAACACTTGAACACATAAGAATTGCATTGAGAAAGTAGAACAACAAACAAGAGCATCTAGGATAAATCAAGGGCAGTGGAGAAAGTGGTAGTTAGAACACTATCATGCAGCCGTGACAATGTTTTATCAAAAAGAAACTGAAACAGCTTCTCATTTATCAATCAAACAGACAGCAGAGCAAAATCCATTGCAGAAGACAGCAGATTATGACCACAACAATATTAGTTAAAAGCTAATGATTTTCTGTGCCTAATTACCAATTACTTGTCCAATATAAAATTGCAGGTTTTCGTTCTATTGACTTACCAAAGTTAATTAATGAACAGAAAGGACAGCTAGACAAAATTTATGGTATACTTGAATCAACATTGATTACTTTTCACTATTTCTTAGAACAAACATTATACATGTATAATTGAGAATCCATACTTTATTCATGGATCATGATACCGTATTTCTATTTGAGTAAGGTAACACAGAACCATAATACCTCAAAAAATCTCAAGCAATAATTTCTGGGCTTTAATTAGCTATGTAAATTTCAACAGTATTCCATATCCAGAAATTTCATTCTGTAGTTTAAGGTGAAGCAACTTTTTCAGAAGAAGTGTGGCAAAAGGAGTACCTTGACTGTGATATCTTCGTACATTGAGAGAACTGCTTCCACATTTTGATGGTGAGTTTGCAAACGCAATTTTACCTGAAAAGTTAATTATAAGAATGATTAGAGGCAAACTAAGCTTATTATAATATAAACATTTGGCTTTAAAGAAACATAAACTGAAATTAGAATAAGAAGAGAACATAACAAAATGGTTTAGTTAAAAGAAAAATTGCAGAAACAGCAGCAAAATTTTCAGGTCCAAATGATCCTTTTAGGTCAAAAACTGCCTATTTGATTTCTAATTATTTTTACTGTTTTTTTAGAGGGAGGAGGGGGAGTTGGGAGGTGGGCGCGGAGTTGTGAGGAAGAGAGACGAAGCTGAAAAGAGGGATAACTTAATTTAAAAGGTAAACTAATGAGATAAAAGGGAGGCAAGTGCAACTGTCAATTCAAAGTCAGATGAGTTCACATTAAGGAATTTGATCAAAAGCTTCGCATCAAACCTACTGCAAATAAGTACTTGGAAAGATAAACAAAGAATGGTAATGGTGATTAATTCATGGACTACACATGCCTTTTCTTCTGTGTCATCAAAGCGCTGAGTAACCCTAGAAGCAATTTCGTCCGTCTCTGGGGGAGAATACTTCAAATGGTAAATTTTCCCTGTTATTGGATCTAGCCTACGGCCAACCACTCTCTCAACAAGAATCTCTTCAGGTACCTATATGTGCAATAAAACTTGTGACAGAATGAAGGTTATTTTATAGTGAAATTTACTGGGGTTAAATTCTACTGCAAGAGAAACAAAGGAAAGGTCAAGAAATCTCAAATATGTAAAAGTATCTCTCTAAAGCAACAGCAGAACCTCACTTCCAAAAGAATAAAGAGATCTGGTTGGAAGCCAAATTCTTTGAGTGCTATGGCTTGAGAAGAGCTCCGAGGGTATCCATCTAAAAGCCAACCCTTCTCGTGAGAATCTGGACCATTTAACCGCTCTTTAACCATCTGCAGCAGAAGGAGCCACTTATTACCAATCAATAAGATAGTGTGAACTACTACAGTTTCCAACAAATATAGCATACTAACTTAAGCAGGCAATGCACGAAGTAAACCTACCGTCACAACAATTTCATTTGGTACCAGTTTTCCTTTATCCATGTATTCCTTTGCCTGCTTTCCATTTTCAGATCCTGCAGCAATTTCTGCCCTCAGTAAATCTCCAGCAGCAATATGCACCAAACCATACTGCACACACGACCAAAAGTGGATTGACACAATTTCTCCACACATGAATATGTACTGAGGAGCACAGAGGGTATAGGATGCAACTAAAATCAAATGCAAGGCACCACTGTACAATTGCATACCAATTGATGAAAGCAACAACCAGCACACAAAAGCTAAATTAGTCAAAACTATGGATTGGATACAACAGGGCCATTGGAGATTGAAGAGCTGAAGTGCAATGGGCATGCTGACAAGCCAAGAGGAAATCAGGAATTGGTGCTATTGCTAGCTGTGTTTTTGCCATGGCCACTGCTTTTATATGAAGAGAAAAGAATAAATTTAGATTTCAAAGCTCTAGATATGATGTTGATCACATCTGCAGGGAAATTGTGCTACATCTACACATCAGAGGTGAACGGCTAGTCAAGTGGAAGCAAGCACTACATGATCTAAATTGTTTTCCTTATCTATCGGCTTAGTTTCATTGTTGAACTTTCTGATGTATTCTGTTTTTTACCATTCCTAGTTCTGGTAGATAGTTGTAAACTGGAGTTGTGCTCTCCAGCTTTTTAGGCTGAACAGGATAGGCTTAGTCTTTGATGTCCTTGTTTTAGTGATGTGGATAGTCCACATTCGCTCCTGGTCCTCATCGTAATTAGTACATGCTTTTGTGTATTACTAACAGATATACTGTTTAACAGAAAAAAAAGATGCCTTTTTCTTTATAACCAAGAAATCCTCGAGGGTCTGCCGGCACGCAGTTTGAAACTCAGTGGATAATGGGCCTCCATTCTACCCTTCTCTACTTAAATGCCAAACATTTATTTGTGGCAGGATTTGAAGTCGTTCGGATCCACATATCACCCCATGCTCTTACCACTAGACCAAAGTCCTGAGGGTTAAGGCATAGATAAAGATTCTTAAGATAACTGAATAAGCATAGGGTAAGGTCTATTAGTTTATGACACCAAGAATCTCCTTCAAAAATATAGTATTTTGGCAGACAATGAATTTTTCAAGGCTTACTCTGGATCTATGCCATTCCCATGTTCCTATGTAGTTTAAAAGATCTAAAGAACTCCAATATTAATGGCGGCTAATTGTGCGTCCCCGAAGTACTGTGGTGCATAGGTAAGTTTCCTAGCATCTGTGGTCCCTCCTGTACTGCAAAATGCTGGGATGTCCTTCCCTAACCAATCGAGTGGGTATTGGATCTGATGTTGTGATGTACACACGATTAAATTCCAGTTTCTAGAAGAAAACCTCTAGAAAAGAATGTAAACATTACAATGTTTTAAAGCTCTTGTGAGCAAAGTATGATAATATTGAAGGTCTACGAGCATAGGTTATGTTTCAAATAAGTTTTCATATGATCTCTAGATGTTTATGATCTGAAAATGGACATTGTATAAGGTGCTATAGTTTCCTAAATTATAATATTTGATACTATATTATACTCTGATGTGATCTCTAGATGCATGTTTTCTCAGAAGGCTTGTCCCAACTTTTAGAGGTGGTCTATGAGACTCACTATTTTTTACACTCACTCCATTTACCTTGAATTTCAAAAGGTCCAAACATCACATCAGAGTCCATGAGTTGAACACCACTAGATCAGTGGATGCTTCTTTTGTTATTTTCTCTCCTTAATCATCTCAGGCTATGTTCCATTTCTATTTTTTTTACAATGTACTCTTTAGGAACTCCATGAATCCCTTTGGTTAGAAATCTAAAACTTATGGAATAAAATTTGAACGATTCCTCTCATTGAGGCTTATTTTTGGTGTTGTCCAGTTTTGTACATATATTGCATGGTTATATGGAAACGCACGGTATTCCATTTTGCATATGGGAGGGGATGGATCTTCAATGTTTGCTTGCAATTAGTAGATTTGACAGTGTTAAGTATTAGCTCTACGAGCACTAGGCTTGTCAGGTTATGGTCACAGTCACAGGCCCTCCAGTTTTGGGCAGTGACCTTCCTTTATTTGGAAGTTGAAGTTTAATTCACAAGTATTAGGATATCTCTTGTATTTTGTATTTTCTGACTTCAACTCAAAACTCTTCAACCTGCACTAATTTCTTTCCCCCCCAAAAAGCTATTAGAACAATTCCAGAGCAATCTCAATTTCAGCAAGTTCTCTTTCAATTTCAAATAATTCATTTTTCAGCTTCATCTAAAAAAAATTCCAAATGCATACTAACAATCCTAGACCAACTCATTGGGAAAAGAAAAAATCAGAACTTTTACACAGAGAATAGAAACTAAGTGCTACCTTTTGGGTGATGAGCTCGCATTGTGTTCCTTTCCCAGAAGCAGGAGCACCAGATATCATTATCCTCAAAGGTTCCTTCTTTCTAGCACATCCAAGAACCTAAATTCACACAAAAAAGGTATCAATCATAACCCAAACCTCAAAATTAGTTCAAATATTCAAATGGGGTTGGAATTTGAAGTTGGAAATACCATAAAAATGGCACCATTTGGCTGGGGAAGTTTCCCGCAATGAGTTCTGATTGGGATTTGATCTGAATGAAGGGAAGAAGATTTAGAAAATGACAAGTGGGAAGTGAAGGGCCGCTGAACAATAGGAGAAGATATTGATGAAGAAGGAAGCTTTTGGGGGTTTGAGGAGATAGCTGTGAAGTTCAAAGAGGAGCAAGAAGCCATGGCTGCTCTTTGCTTGTCCCTTCCTATCTCCTCTTCTGCCTGCCTAATGGCTTCAAATTCATGGAGTCAATGTTATGTGTTTCTCGAGACAATTAAATGAAAGGCGTGAATTAAGTATTGCTTTGGTTTTTTGTGATACTTTGATTAAAAAAGAGTCAAATTTACTTTAAAATGTAATTAAGTAAATTTGGGATCAAATTAAAAATTTTAAAACTTTCTAATCTTTTATAAAATACAAAAAAACACTTCATTTTTCAACTTTTATAATTCTATCCAAACCATTTTATAAAAAGGTAAAAGAAAATAGAATTTTCTCCTTTTCTTCTTCCTTAGAAAATCCAAAAATCCGACTATCAAAACAAGTATTCTCTCCCATTATCTTATCTTCCTCCTCATCTCCGACCGTGACTCTTTCCTTTTTGTGACCTGAAAATTGTGTTCGACTTAAAATGGGTAAGTCATTTTTTTGAAAGATTTTACAATTTTCAAACAATACTAAGTTTTTTCTTGGGTTAATGAACAATAAATTGTTCTATAGATGTGAAAATTGAATAATGGTGTAATGGTACCTATTATTTATTGTTTTTGAAAGAAAATAAAAAAATCCTAATTTTGAGGAAATGTATATGTATTGTTAACATTCAGTGAAAAATCATTTTTTGTTGTTCTTTTTGTGACCATTTTGTTCATATATTTTAGAAATATAGTCTTGTTCAGTTGTCCAACATATATTTCATTTGTTGAAAGATGTGTCGTATGTTGCTACATTTTAGTGATATGTTGGTATATATTCCAACAGAGTTGTATATGTTGGAACATATCACCTATGTGTTAGGGCAACAAAATGGTCATTTGTAGTAACAGAAGATTAATCTGTGGCACATGAAGATTCATCTGTGACAACAGAAGGTACATATGTGGCAACATAATATCCATATGTGTCAACATAAGTATAAATTGCTACCATTATTATTTTATAATCAATTGTAAACTCTCAAACTTTTTTTATTTACCTTGTAGATGAAATGATACAAGAAGCTTCATCCATGACAACAACTCAATCTTTTATTGGTGTTGCTTCCTCTTCTAACATCAAATGCTCTTTTTGTCTATGCGAAGAATGTGAGCAGCAACATGATTATTTTATTAGTCATGTTAAAGAACTCACAGATATTTTTAAGAAAATGACTTATAATATTGATGTCCATACATCCAAGAAGGTTTCACAGCCTTTGAAGTGTAGGAGGTTGAAAAAATCCATTTCTCAATCACTATCTATAATTAGTGAAAGAAAAAAATCAATGACTACTGCTCCAGTATCACACTCAAACCCAAAAGGCAAGGAGGAGGAGCAGGAGAAGGAGGAGGAGAAGGAGGAGGAGGAGGAGAAGGAGAAGGAGAAGGAACAAGAGAAGGAGAAGGAGAAAGTGAAAAAGAAAGCGAAAGAGAAAGAGAAGGAGAAGGAGAAAGTGAAAAAGAAAGCGAAGAAAGTCGAAGTTGTCAGTTGTGATGTGAAGAAATAATATCCATTTGAAGGTTTTAACATTGATGGCGAGGATCCAAGTGAACTAATTTCATCCTTCTCGCAATGGATAAACGAGTTTTTGACATTCATACAACCTGTCTTCGAGTTGCTGGCAAAATTGTTGAAGCAAAGTGGAATAATGAAGCATTTGCCAGATAAGTTTCTCAATGAACCATGGGAATTTAAAGGTCGATTGGAACCCATGGTAACAAATGATACCAAAGCCGCGTGCGCGTCATATTCGCTTGCATTTATTGAGCATTTGATTACTAGGACAACAATTCAACCTCCCTAAACCCTGTTGTGTGACAATTCAGTTCGTCGAATGCAATGAGTTTGGGCTGCTGAGATAGTATCTAGGAGCTTGGAGCCTTGATAATGTGTTTGTAATTAAAGACAACGTTTTATTTTATCACTTATGTTATTTTATCTTATATTGATAGCAAGTACATAGTATGTGATGTTATATTGAGAGCAAGTACTTGATAAAATGTTGTTACATATGTCTCATATGTAGTAACATATGAGTTATTTGTAGCAATAAATGTCTCATATGTAGCAACAGATGGGTCATCTGTAGCAACATATGTCTCATATGTAGCAATATATGGGTCATCTGTAGCAACATATTCCTCAAATGGTCAAACGTTGCTACATAAGGGTGATATATTGCAACATTTGAGGCATCTATAGCAACATATGGGTCATCTGTAGCAGCATATGTCTAATATGTAGCAACGTTTGACTCATGTTATGTTAAGAACAAGTACAACTATTGGAACAAGAGTGCAAAACTACATTTATTTATTTTTATTTCCACAACTATGATAATTTTAATGGTTGTACACAACTACATAAGATTTTTCCATCCTCCATAGTGTTGTTCTTGGTAATGCTTAAAAATAGAAAAAAAATCACAGCAAACAACACGAAGATTAGCTTCCAGTTGTTACAACATTTGGTCTTCTTCTTATCCTTCATCACCCATTTGTTACTTCTTTTAATATGATTTTCATCATCAATTTTCAACTTCTTAATTATGTTCGCCAATCTCAAAATAACGAACTTGGATCGAATATCAACATCTTCATGATCCCTTTATCTAAAGAAGTTGCATGCATTCTCCTAAAATACACACCACAAAGAAATTTAATTTTTT
>JAJOOS010015009.1:0-13614 GCA_029582725.1 Solanum chiquidenum | reverse complement strand
TCTTCTGCTTCTAGGTTTGCCTCTTTCAAGTCATATGTTGAGAAGACTAAGCTAGACACTCATGGTCTCTTAAGTCTTGATGTTGAAACTAGGTGGAATTCTACATATACGATGTTAGAAACTGCTGTAAATTTTGAAAAGGCCCTTTGAAAGAATGTACGTAGATGATCATAACTATCGAAAGTATTGTCTTCAAAGTGAATTGAAAGGACATCCAATTACAAATGATTGGCAGCTTGTGAAAGGTTTTATAAAGTTTCTTAAAATCTTCTATCAGTCTACTTTAAAATTTTCAGGGAGCTTATATGTTACTTCTAATATATTCTTCCATGAATTTTTTAATGTTCGAAGTTCTATATTTAAGTTCTCTTGTAGTGAAGATCTTATTTTGATTGACATGGCTGGAAGGATGAAGGTTAAGTTAGATAAATATTGGGAGAATATTGAGAAACCAGAGAATTTGAACATGTTGTTGTTCATTGCTATTGTGTTGGATCCTAGGTATAAGATGCGATATGTCAATTTTATTCTTAGCAAAGCATATGGCTTCTTATTGGGAAAATTAAAGGCAGATAATGTGGAAGGTGTCTTGAAACGTTTGTATAATCACTATAGTTATTCTCCGACTGAAACTTTTACAAATAACATTGGAGGTGACACTAACATGATGGGTGAAGTTGATGATATATTGCATTCTCAATGGGAGAAACATTTAGAAGATGAGGAAAATATTGGAAAAAAAAATCTGAGCTTGATCAATATTTGATGGATAATGTAGAGAAGCCAAAAGATTTTAATATCTTGACTTGGTGGAAAGCTTCATTGAATAGATATTCAACTATTTCAAAAATGGCAAGGGATGTTCTTTCTATTCCCGTGTCCACTGTTGCATCTGAATCAACCTTCAGTACAGGTGGTCGTATTCTTGATTCATTACGGAGTTCTTTATCACCAAAGACGGTAGAAGCTCTTATTTGCATTCAACAATGGATACGGTCACCTTTTAAAGAATGGAAGGTTCAAGATTATTTGGAGGAAGTTCAGAAAATTGAAGAAGTTGAAAAAGGTAATTTACTAATTTAATTCTTAATTATCCATCTTTGATATTAATTTTCTACTTTGAAAACAACTTTATGCTAGTTGAGATCTAACAAAGTTGAGTTGACAAATGATTCAATAGCTAATTACTCATTTATGTGCTAATAATTCTTTTCGTTTCAGAATGTCCAGGTGCTCCTTTGAGTATCGATTAGTTTAATGAAATAGCTTTTTGCAAATCTTTTGATAAATAGGTATTTCCTTTCCCTTTATTTAACTAACGTTTTACAGTTCTTTATTATCTAACGAAGTTAATTTTACAAGTCTAGTTACTCGTTCATGTGCTGATAATTTTCTTTCTTTCAGAATGTATGTCTAGGTGACCTTTTGAGTATATATTAGTTTGGATGAAGAAAATATGCAGCTGAATCATGGTAGTTGAAGATTATTGGAGTAGCTTTGGAGTTCTTTTGTTGGGTTTTTACGAGGATATTTTACAAACATAATGTGAAGTGCTGTGTTTTTAATTTTCAATGTTAAATAGACTTATTTTTTATAAGATATTTGCTCTTGCTGATCATGTGTGCAATTGTGCATTGACTAACATATTCAATTGATGCCACTTAATGACATTGAGATAGAAACTACAATTGTCAGTTAACCAATTGAGTATATACAAGCATTTATGTACCCTATCAATACATATGGAGCCATAAGAGAAAAAAAGCACTTGCATTCCACTTACAATAGTGAATGACTCTATCACAGAGTTTAAGTAATTTGTTTGACAGCCAATAGATATGTGTTACAGATGAAATGATTATGTCTGCATTAAATTGGCCAGAAAGCAAATAGGTGTCCAAATGTAGAATAAAGGCAATTCTTGTACTAAAAACACCTCCAGCTTGTACAAAATGAAGATGAATAGATGAATATTGGCTTCTCCTATTGTAAAACCTAAACACTCTTTAAAAAAACTGATAAAATCGATAAAACCTAATAAAACCGAAACCGAAAAAATCGATTCATATTGGTTTGATTTGGTTTATAAACTTAATAAACCGACATAATTGGTTTGGTTTTTTTTTGATAGAAAACCAAACCAACCCGACCTATGTACACCCCTACTTGTGAGTTATGTGTAGCTTATGACTGAATTTTGATATTATTTGTATGTTCTCTATCGTATTGTTAGAGTATCTTAGAATTTCCCTTTACTTACCAGTATCATCGTGCTCCTTCTATATATTTGATATTTTTGAGCTCAGTCGGTCTATGATGCCTAATGAGTACCCCGTGTTTTGGTACTCATATTGCACTTGTGTATCTTTTTCTGATGAAGCTCCCGATATGAGTCACCCCCCAGTGAGTGTTGGATCTCCCGTGGTTGTCACATACTTAGATTGTAGTGAGCTCCTTGCGTTCACTCATTTGTTGTTGTCCTTTTGTACGGACTCATATATGACTTTTTTGTACTTAGTAGCTAATGTATAGGTAACACCATGTCTCTGAATTGGTTCTTGTGTTAGTTTGTCTTCTTGGTCACTTTTGGGCCAGTTTTGTACATTTTGTATCATATTACAAAATTATTACATGGCATATTCTGTATATATATACCCCATTCTACTTGCACTTATCCTTATTAATATTATTTAAATTGTTTCTTTTGCATCTTTTTTGGGTTAGGCTTGTACACTTGGGGGGTTATAGTGGACGCCATCATGGCTTGATTTCGAATCGTGACATCGATATATTGAAACCAAGTGACACAATATTAATTACAATTTAAAATTATTCTAATTTCCATGGGAACTCTTTTATCTAGAAGAATGATAATTTCTTTTTAAAAAAAACTTAAAAGGCCAATTGGGTCAGATATTATAAACTACTAAAATGTACAGAAATAGCTGGCCCCAAATACCAAAGCCCATAAAATCAGGGAAAAAATGAACTAAAACAAAACAAACAAAAAAGGAATGTAATAAACAAATAGAAAGAAAAGGGGAAAGATCTAGAATTGGAAAGTGAACAACCATCTTGGGACATCTGAAGATCTTCAGGCTTCCTCAACAATGCCGCAGCGGAGATCACCATTTTCGATAAAAAATCATATGGATTGAGCTGTATTTCAAGTAAAACAATGAAGGTACACTCTCCAATCATTAGTATCATTTTTAAATCTATCATTCAATAGATAGCTCAAGAAGATTGATACCACCGTTTAAGGAGTAGATCTATGCCTGAAACTAAATAAGAATCGGTATTTCTAGGCCCTTTATCAATCTGCTCAGTCGATCGGAACCATTCGAGAAAGGTCACTGGTAGCTAAATCGATAAATTTAGCTTCAATCAGGTAACTGCCATCTCCCTTTCGACTAATTCTTAAAACCATGTAATCCATTGATACATCTCATTTTATGATGATCGAGGTCAAGAAGGACCATTCTAATTGTTCAAACTAAGTATTTGTATCATATGATTTTGTTGGAATCAAATACTTATCTGACACACTCGGAGTAACTTGCAATTTCATTACCTAATCTTCAATGGATTGAATCTCATAAGGAATTAATACCTCCAAAAAAGATTAAGTATCTCAATTGTTTATTACTTCAAAAACTGTTTTGAGATAAAGAAAGTTGAGACTGAATTAACCTTTGAACCAATATCAGGTTCGGTGAAAATTTATTTGATCTCTTTAGACCCTAATTAGTACCTTTTGAGAACCTTTATGCTCTCACAAGGTGCTAGTACTGTCAACCAAATGAAATTGCTTCAGGCTTAAAAAGAAACTCAAATAGAATCACCAAAATCCTCTTTTGCATCCTAGAGTCTGAATTTGTGATTTTTTTTTGTTCTTGTACAATCTTATATGTTCTCTTTATTGTGCTTGTCTGTTGAAATCTTAAGATTGGCGTGCTGCTTTTATCTAGTATCATTATTCTCCTTCCTTCTCTTGGAACTTCTTGTTCTGTTATACCTTCATATGTACCTGCAAAACTAAAAACCAAAGTTAGCAAAAAAACAAATCAGCAAAAGTGTTTCCCTCCCTTAAGGATTGTTGTACTCTAAATGTGATAAGACTGTTGATTCTGTGAATGGAGTTAACCTCCATAGTCACACTCCAAGGGATCTTCCAAACTCCATTAATGATGTTAACCATAGCCAATGAATTTGATTCATGATAATATTGATAAACTTTTTTTCTAGGCATTATTGCAGCCCTTCACTTATAGCCCTAGCCTCAACCACCAAATTAGTAGAACCAGAAATCCTTAATCCTTTGGCACCCACAAGAGAACCTTCTTGATCTCTCAAACAATAAGCAGTAGCCCTAGGACTAGGATTACCTCAAGATACCCCATCAGTATTGCACTTCAACCAACCATTAGGAGGTGGAACCCACCTTACAATTTTAGTCTGATATACGGGTGAGTAATTTTCCAACATGATCACCATTTGTGGACAAGTAGTAGGACAAGTTGTGTGAAACTTTAACCTATAAACTTGGAAATCTCCCACATCACCTTGTTTGTAGTATATGAGCCTCCATGCAAGGTTGTGTTTCTCCTCCTCCACAAACCATAATATGATATTAGGCATAGCATGGAAAATCACTCTCAACCTAGCATTAGCTTGTGCATTCCACCATTTTTCATTGTGTGTTTAATCTGAATCCATGGGCCTAAAATTCCAGCAGCTCTAGCATAGTAATCCCAAATAAAGGCAACAACTTCCCTATAGAGGAAAAGGTGATCAATAGTTTCCCTAATAGGAATCCTGCAGCACTGATACAACTGAGAATTGTTAGTGTTCTAACTAGACATAATATCAGCAATAGGCATGCTATGCCATAGAGCCTCCAACCAAAAAAAGAGATTTGAAAGATAATCCTTGCACCCAAATCTTCTTGTAATCATCTACATAATCAGCCCTATATCTAAGCCTAGGCTGATTTAACAGTAAATTTTTCTATGCTAGATTTAATCCACCATGGTTTATCCATCTGATCAGTATGCCTAACAAATCTCATATTTGATATGACATGTTCCAAAATATGATTAAGCAAATGGTCCTGCATTATTTCAAAATCCCAACCATCTTCTTTAAGAAAAATATAAATATCAGCTATAGATGACAACCCTGCACTTCTGTAGGAAGAGAAAATAAAGGACCAAGATTGGTCCAATCATCAAACCATATACTAGAAGATCCTCCCTTTCGTTCCCACCAAATAATCTATTCCATCACTTCTCTGTTTTCTAACATTTATTTCCACACTTGTGAACCCCCTTCCCATTGAACAAGGGCAGGAATATGCTTTTAACAATACTTATTCCAAATGAAGTTTGCCGATAAAGAGCTTTGAGTTCGAAATTTCCACCACAACTTAGAATACATTGCTTTAGACACATAACCCGTAGATATAAAACCCAAACCATCTTCAGTCCTTGGTAAGCAAAGTTTTTCCCAGGTAGCCCAGTGTTTGCTCCTACTGGTTAGCCTGTTATTTCAAAAGAACTTTGCGAAAATTCTATGGAGCTCTTTCAACACATACTAAGGAGGGACAAGAGAAGATATAACATGCATAGGCATGCTTTGTAACCCGCTGGACAATAACACTTCTTTACCACCAAAAGAAAGCATATTACATTTTCATGCATGTAGCTTATCCTTCACCTTCCTAATGAGATCTGCATAATGTTCCCTTCTTTTTCTAGCATGAATAATGAGAATTAATCCCTAAAAATACATGTACATTCCACCACCAAGTTTTTCATCTCTGCAGCTGCACTTTGATTAAGATAGAAAAAACTTTTCTCTTTATTAATTTGCTGACCTGTCTGAGCTTCATAGTATAATATTTCATTAAGATGTGTTGTGTTTTTTATCTTTCAATAAGTTTTCAAAAGAAAATATAAATATGTCATTAGAATATAAATAATTTACTTCTTACTAGTAAATTAATATTGATATTTACTCAACCTGCTTTTTATTTAATACCATGTGATTTAATAGGTTATGAACACATGAACTTTATTTACCTTGTGTTATAAAAATCATCATTATATACCATGATGAAAATTAGGCACAAAATTAATTTAACTGCCAAACAATCATTTCCTTCAAAAGAAAATTATCGTTATCAACATTAAATGAATCTATATTAATAGCACAGAAAAAGAAAATAAAATAAAGATAAAGACGATACTTTATATGTTGAGAACACAAAACAGATAAAAAGTAAATATTTTCATTAAGGGAATTGATGGGTTATTCAGTAAAAGATGGAGGATTGATGATTCTAATCCTTTAATCTTTGAGCTCACCCTCAATTTCTTTTTGCAAAATGTTTAATTTTCATAAGTACAGGAAGAAAACTTTTTTTTCTTTACAGGAAGAAAACTTTTTTTTCTTTCTTGGTATTCAATATTCTTATTGAGACTCAATTAAGTTCGCATAATGGAAAATCTCAAATTAAGGGTAAACATTTGTCTAACAAAGATAACGCATGTTCAAGACTCAAACCTGACACTTCTAGTTAAGGATGAAGGAATATTAACTCCTACCCCACCACAATCCTTGTTGGTAGAATACATCAATTTAATCAAATATATTGCAGAATATACACAAGAAAGCAAATTAAGTTATTATTGGTATCGACAATAGTTGTGGTGTGATGTGTATGATTCATCCATCCTTAACCAGAGGTATCGAACTCTCGGATTTGAGCCTTAATATGAAGAAAATATTATTAGAGAGTGTCCGTCGAAATTCGAATTAGTCAAAGATTCAATATGATATATTGAAAACCGAGTGAACACAATATTAATTACAATTTACAATTTATTATGAATTCCACTGGAATTCTCTTATCAAGAAGAATGATAATTCCTATAATAATAATGAACTATCACGTTATATATTCCATTGGAATATGTTATTTTTTAACTATCAATATGTGTTTAAAAGAAAATATAAATATGACATCATAATAAATAGAATTTACTTCTTAGTAGTGAATTTTTTTGTTACTATTTACTCCTCTTGATTTTGATCCAATAACATGACACTTAATAGGTTAAGAACACAAGATTTTATTTGGAGCTATAAAATCATCACCATATACCACAAGGAAAACTAGTAAGAATAATTTATCTAAATTACATACAATCATTTCCTTCAAAACAAATTATTATTATCAACAATAAATGAATCTTTATTAATAGGAAACAAAATAAAATAACATACATGACGATACTTTAGATGTAGAAAACACAAAATAGATAAAAATTATAATGTTTCATTAAGGATATTGAAGGGTTGTTCACTAAAAGATGGAGGATTGATGAACCTAATCTCATAATCTTTGAGATCACCCTCATTTTCTTTTTGAAAAATATCTAATTTTCATAAGTACAAGAAAAAAAAGTATCTTAATTTATTTGGTGTCTGACATTCTTATTGAGACTCAATTAGATTCGAATAATGGAATGTCCCAAATTGAGGGTAAACCTCTTTCCAACAAAGGTAATTCATGCCCAAGACTCGAACCTAATACTTCTGGTTAAGGTGAACGAATACTAACTTCTACTTCACGACAATCTTTGTTGGTAGAACACAACAAATAAATCCAACATATAGCCTAATATTCAAGAGAAAGTAAATTAAGTTACTGTTTACCAACAATAGTTGTGGTGAGATGTATATGATGCATCCACCCTTAATCAGAGGTCTCGGGTTTGATCCTTGTGTATGAAGAAAATTTTGTAAAAGAGTGTCCCTCAAAATCCGAACTAGTCAGGATACAATATGATATATTGAAAACAAATTGAAAATAATATTAATTACAATTTAAAATTTATTCTAAATTCCATTGGAACTATTTTATCTAGAAGAATGATCATATCTATAATAATGAGTTGTCACGTTTAATATTCCCTTGAGATATGTTATATCTACCTTTCAATATGTGATTAAAATAATTTAACAAAAACATGTAAATATGGCATCTGAATAAATAAAATTTACTTCTTAGTAGTGAACTTCTCTTGATATTTGCTCCTCCTAATTTTATTCAATTTCATGCCATTTAATAGGTTAAGAACACAAGATTTTTATTCAAAAATCACCATCATATACCACAAGAAAAGTTATTCACAAAATTAATCTAATTGACAAACAACCATTTTCTTCTATTTTTTTTTTATCTTTATCAACATTAAATGAATCTAAATTAATCACACATAAAAAAGAAGAAGATAAAGTCGATGCTCTATATATAGATAACACAAAACCAGTAAAAAAAATAAATATTTTCATTAAGGAGATTGTGGAGTTATTCACTAAAAGATAGAGGAATGATGAGCCTAATTAATAATATTTAGGCTCACCCTTAAATTTCTTTTACAAAATGTCTAATGTTCATAGGTAAAAGAAAAAAATGTGTATTTCACTTGGTGTTTGATATTCTTATTGTGACTCAATTAGATTCGGATAATGAAAAGTCTCAGATTGAGGATAAACTTCTTTCTAACAAAGGTAACTCATGCTCAAGACTCGAACCTGACACTTCTGGTTAAGGGTGAAGGAATACTATCTTCTACTACATCACAATCCGCATTCGTAGAACACAACAACAATATCAAGCATATTGTCAAATATTAAACTAAAAGTAACATAAGTAATAATTAGTACCAACAATAGTTGTGGTGAGATGTATATAATCCATTCATCCTTAACCAGAGGTCTCGGGTTTGAGCCTTGAGTATGTAGAAATTTTTGTTAAAGAGTGTCCCTTAGAATCTGAATTAGTCATAGATTCAATATGATATATTGGCAATTGAGTTAATACAATATTAATTACATTTTACATTTTATTCTAAATTCCATTAGAAAAAATTATCTAAAAGAATGTTGATTTCTATAATAATTAGTTATCACGTTTAATATTTCATTGAGATGTGTTGTTTTTTAACTTTCAATATGCGATTTAAGGAAAATATTAATATGACATCTGGATAAATTGAATTTATTTCTTAGTAGTGAATTTATGTTAATATTTGTTCCTCTTGTCATGACCCCGACCATCGTGAGTGACACCCACACTAAATCACCTGGTGGGAGAACCAAGGACTGACCCAACACCATTTAAATAAAACCAAGTTTGTCATAAACAAGAAATAACAATTTAGACAACTAAAGAATTGAGTCCCCATAAACTCAATCCTAGAATCCAAAAACATTTAATGCAGAAATAACCCTAAGAACTGAAAGTAACCATACCAAAACTCTAATAATCAAGACTGGGGATGCAACCCTAAAACTAAACATAAAACTAAAGCTAATGTTTGTGTCAAAAGAGATGGACAAGAAAATCAGAGAAATCCATGGCATCGTGAAAGATGTAGCTCACCCTTGGATTCAGAATCAAGCGTCCCTTAATTGATATCTTGGATCAAATGCCTGATCCTCTCATGGAACCACAATCACATACCAGGTCCTCTCACGGAACCCAAACCAAAACTGATAGTGTACCAGCGTGTTACCTGAATCATCTATAGTTAGTGTACTGGTGTGGTACCTGAACCAACCAACAATCACAAACAATCATGCACAATCACACGGACAATAAACAATACCGCTTGAATACCTTAAGTCATAGTACCAAGTTTATTACATGAGATTACCTACATGATGCCATTTCATGTCTCCCTATGCATTCATTACTATGCATAGCCTCAGTGACACTACAAAGGGGTAGACATGCATGCATACATACATAAACCGAAAATATACAACCATCACCTACTTCGAATCAAGCTTCTTAGAAACTCTAAAGAACTCGAGCTTTCCTCTTGTGAAGATCCTTAACTTGTTCTTGGTGTAAAATAAATAATAAAAGCAATAATCAATCACTAATGGCCTATAATTTACCTAGATCATCGTGAAACCCTAATCCCAGACAAATATATGATCATCTTCCCCAACTTAGAGCTTTTCCCACCATGAAATCATGTCAAAACCCTCCCCTAAGAGCAATAACCTAGATTCTACGACTTCAGAATCAATGAACAAGGTTGGGAGTCAAGAACTTACCTTTACCGACGAATTCTGTGAAAAATGAGTGCAAACTGCCCAAAATCACCCCTCCCAACTCTAAGAACACAAATTGCAAAAAATAGGGGTTTTAGGGTTATTTATGCATAAAATCATGTTTCATCCCGCTATAGTGGCCCAACCCACTATAACAGTCTGAGTGTCGCTATAGCGGGACGCCTAACACCATAGTGGGCTCGATGAAACTTTAGAGCCTCAAACTGTCATGACCCAAAGTACACCCTAGTCGTAACATGGCGTATAGGACCCCGAGAGACCCTATACAAGCCACTTAGCATACATAAACAAGATAATAAAATCTTAAAGAGTTCAAAAAACTTTTTGAATTATAAAGAGTTTGACAAAAATAGCGTAAGTCTAACATAAGTCTCAAGTCATCTATTACATCAGAGGAGTGATTGAGACGTAACCCATACATCACATACAAAATCTGAAATGAAAAGATGTGAAAACAATAAAAGAATCTCGGTTCTCAGAACATGAGGACTCACCAATCTTCAATGTCTATACGGGATCACTAGCCACGAGTACACGGAATGGAAGCGTCGGACCCTACATTAGTACAACAATGTAGGCACAAGTATGCATTAGTACATGGAATGTACTAAGTATGATAGCAATACATAAGAGTTATGAAATCACGCTAGAAAGGACTTTACATGACATGCAATGACCAAGATAAATAATAAAATAACATGTTAGAAAACGTAAGTCATAATCATGGTCAATGCAAGCTAAACATCTTTAAAACATATTTGAGATACTTCTGGAAATAACCTTAGTTCATTATTGTGGGAGATTACCTTTAACAGACATAGACCATGTGAGCTATAACATGGAATTCGGTGTCTATCCCATACCGAAAAGAGATGTCCTTACTTGTCAAGGTAAGAACCATAAACTTCTAGCTTATGTGGATCCACTAGCTAATGTCTATCTAAGACAAACCTATGGTGACACATAGCTATGGGATAGGGAGTTTGCTACTAGAAACCCGATCTCAACTACGGGAGAACTTCCATCTCAATATCTTCTCGGTGTCTAAGCATAAATCCCACAAAATAGTTATTAATCTTAAATTATCTTATTATCCATGGAAGGGCACATCAAGTAGCCAATCCGAGCTAGAATTCACTAGAATTGCTCCGTAATCTCGATTCACAGTTTTTATGAACAATGCAAGCTTGTAACCTTGTTCATTATCCTTCAGAAATTTGGTGCCATGGTATTTGTGGTTCTCTTGAGCAGATATCTGTGATCTAATACTCTTGGTGAACTTTTTAAAATTCATCCCAGATGTCGATTGTGAATACTTATTTTGTACCATAAGAAGAAACCAGTATTACTATTACTTGGATATATTAGCTTGAATAAGGAGTTCCAAACTTGTTCACTAATCTAACTTTTCTCTTTTTCCTTCTTGCTGCAATACTGCAATATATTGTTAAACGATGCCTAGGGTTCATATCCGAAAGGATCAATAAGGTGTTGAGCCTTTAAAATTGTGAAAGCTACATACACTCCTAAAAGATCAGGGATTAACAATGATGGAAATTTTCGGGATTGGAATTTTTTCTTTTAAATTGAGAAGGAGCATGTATTCCTGAAAATAAGGGAGTAAAAATGAAGAAAAATTTCATGGTTTAGATTTCGGTATTTATCTTGGAAAGGTCCCGATGACACTCTTTAAAATGGGGAATTAACAAAGAAGGAAAACTTTCATGGTTGAGATGTGTGCAACACTCCCAGCCTCTTGTATTTAGGTATGCTGGTCTCACTGCTGTATTTGTTTACTTTTGCATACATCAAAGCATGTTAGTTTTTTTTTTAAAAAAATCTGGAAACTCTATGTACATTCATGTCCAATAAACCACTGAGCTTTGAAACCCAATTTTTGCAAACCAATCTTTGGACTTTTTACCTACAAAACTTTTGGAAAGAAGAAGCTAGATCGTGGCTCCAATGGTCGTAAGTATTCTAAAACTAACAAGCTAAGGCGGATTATGGATAGTAATTTGGTCGAATATGTCACGACCCGAGTCTACACCATGGACATTGCCGGCACTCGAAGACCATTGCTGGTCCCCAAGCGAACCCTCATCCTGGCTGACTACAAGCGGAAGACTAACTTAAGCAAGCAAAAGCTTAAAACTGAAATAAAATTCAATAACCCAACTTTGTACAACTTTAACTCAAATGAAAAACTTAGAATAAAAATAATATATTCAACTCGCCATAAATGAATAATACAAACTTCTCAACTACTGACTATCTATGAAGCCTCTAACTGATAAAGATGGAAGTCGGGACAAGACCCACGACATCCTGACTAAACTGAATAGTATATGAAATCCTCCGGAAACAAGGAGGCTCACCATAGCTAACTCGAACTCCCGGATGTATCAACGAAACTCTTGTTGATGATCCCGAAGACCTGTGTCTGCATCATGAGAAGATGCAGGCCAAATGGCTCAGTACGTGAAATGTACGAGCATGTAAGGGGAATTCTAAAACATAAACATATGCTTGAAGGTTGATAAAAAGGAAACATACATACCTCTTCTCAAACTTACTCAACTCAAGGAATACTCAAGGATAAGATACTCAATTCAGAGATTAGATACTCAACTCAAAGATTTGATATTCGACTTCAAAGATTTGATATTCGACTTCAAAGATATGATACTCGACTCAAAGATTAGATACTCAACTTCAAAGATATGATACTCGACTTGAAATACTCAACTCATGATACTCAAGGATAATGCAATAGTAAAAGATGCAATATATGGAAAGCTTATAAAACAGTAAAAGCAACTTAGTTCGTTAAAGAAAATGTAATAACAAACTCAACTTTACTTATATAATAAAGTAATATAGTTTCTGAGGGAGTTTCTCTAACCGACACATATCACTTAAGAGCTATAGTGATGATACAACACTTTACCTCACGCTGCCAAGGACCATCCTATACCTTGCCATCAGTATAGGACCTAACTTAACTTAGTGGATCCACTAGTCTATGCGAAAAGGATTCATCTAAAAAGTATGACCCTTTTCTACCCATGATGGCTACATGGTTTATGGGGGCTTGAGTTAATATGAACTCGCATCCCCATATCGGTGCTCAATACTACTCCCAAAATATACTTAGCTCATCTGTTTTTAAAACAACTTCTTCTCTGGTTTGAGATAATTACTCAAACTTAGCTTAACAGCTCTCTTGGAATCGATGTTCCCTTTCTTGCTCAAAACTCTTTTGGAAATCTCAGTTTCCTCTCATCTTAAATGTGAAAACATTTACTCTTGGGAATACTTAGTTCACATATATCATTTTAGAGAAAATGAACTTTACTCCTACTCTTTACTCAACTTCAAAGCTTAAGTCTTAAAACAAAGTTAAAACATTTGTAAAAGACTTCTTAAAATATGGTTCATGCCGAATTATGGACGTGA
>JAJOOS010015004.1:0-12127 GCA_029582725.1 Solanum chiquidenum | reverse complement strand
TAAGTCAGAATTTTTTTTTCCTTACACATCGCTGCAGGGGTAGCGTTTTTCATGCCGAGTACTATTATTTTCATGCCTATTATTAATTATTAATAATAAAAAAATGATAAACAAGACGACAGTATACTCAATAAAATTGTTGACGCATGAGAAAAATTGAATTATATTTCATAAATAATAATAAAAGAATATTAAATTAAAAAACAAACTTTTTTTTAAAATT
Organism: Solanum chiquidenum; assembly: GCA_029582725.1. Taxonomy (NCBI): domain Eukaryota; kingdom Viridiplantae; phylum Streptophyta; class Magnoliopsida; order Solanales; family Solanaceae; genus Solanum; species Solanum chiquidenum. Next base: position 11,904 of record JAJOOS010015004.1, on the reverse strand, counting down.
CTTAACCAAAATCGCTGCTAGAAAAAAAGTTTTTTTTTTTTTGAGAAAATAAACAACGATTTTTATTTTTGTTTTGTCAGTAGCCCTTTTGGTTAATTTTTTATTTTATTTGTCGTTTTAGTTTTTTTAAAGAAAAAAGTAGCGATTTTTAATAAAAGAAAAAGTTTTTTTTTTTACAAAATCGCTGCTGTGGCAGCGATTTGTAATTAAAAAAAAAAAAAAAAATTTAGACGAAATCGCTGCTTGGGCAGCGATTTTGTCATTTTGTCAGAGGAAAATCGCTGCGTCAGCAGCGATTTTGCCCTTTTGGTTAAAAAAAAAAGTGATGTGCCCTTTTGGAATTTTTGACAATTTTTTTTGCCCTTTAAGCTCCGGACTCCAGTAAATATGATTGCTCCTCTGTTAATTAGAGGTCTCGGGTTTAAGTCACGAGTATGAATTTTTTTTTATTGAGAACGCGCTTCTCTACACAGTACTAATTCAAAATAATTAAATTTTAATAGATATATCGACTATTAGGTGAAAAATACAAAAAAAAAAAAAATTAAAAATATTTGAATGTAAGAGAAGAAACAGATGTTGGCATAGCGGGAGAAGAGGGCGATACTTGTCGTATCGAAGAACACGTTAACACCTCTTCATCATCAATTTTATTTCATGCGTTTTATATTGGAAGCTCGATTAATTTTAAATATATATATTTTTTTTATATACAATTCATTAAAAAAGTTTTTTCTACGAAGAATTTTTTATATTCAAAATATAAAATCAAGACTTTAATTAAGAGAGATAATCTTATCATCTTTATTAATGATAATCTCTTCATCATTTTGATGTTGGTGAGTTGGTTGATGTTCATGATTCTTCCAACATTTGTCTTTTTTGAACACAAACTCCATACCTCCACGTATAGTTTCTTTAACATGATGACATCTTTATAATTACAAATGTTGTTGGCAAGTACACTACAAATCCCCATAACTCAACAAACTTCACATACTCCCCGTTACGAAATAAGTGGTGTTTTTGTTTAAAAATATAGTACCTCTTAAAAGTTTAATTACTTATTTATCTTTAGTAAATATGTTAAAGAATTTAAATTTTTAATGATTTCTTGGTTATATAATTATTTATATAAAGATAAAAAAAAGTAAAAATTGTAATTGATATTTTATTAATCAAAATACTATTTATTTTTAAATAAAAATGAAAAACACAAAAAACTCTGTTCATTTTGAAACTGAACAAGCGACGAACTTTTTGAGGGTATGGAATGATCTCTTTTGTACTCGCATAATGCTTACTTATTTGATCTATAATTATTGATTTTATGACATCTTTAAAATGAAAAGTCATTTTTGAATATGGTTTCAAGAAATTTCCTATAGTATACACGGATGAAGATTCAATGAATAATATTTGATTACTAAGAAACAATGAACATTATGTATAATGAATTTATTTTTACAATGAATTATTGAATTTATTTTACAATGAATCCATTAACAAAAAATATATATTACTATGAATCATACATAAACAAGGTATTTTATGTCTAATGAATTTATTTATTCAATAAATATGATATATAATTTATTTCTCAAAACACTTTAAATTAATTATTAATTTATTGATTAATTTAATACTCCCTCTGTCCTAATTTATTGATTAATTTAATACTGGAAATTTGCGCATGAAATCTTTAATTTTTTTGAAATGAAATTTATATATTTGTAAACTACGTAAAAAGTACTATAAGTCACAACAATTGATAATTCAAAATGTTTAAAAGATCTATGAAAAATTTACGATCAAAGTTAGACTTGTTTGAATTTTAAAATTTAAAAAGTGTCACATAAAATGGGACGAAGGGAGTAAGGTTTTATTGTACCTTCAAAAGTAAAAGATGAAATTAAAAACATGTTTATTTATTATGTTGAATAATAAATATGAATGTATTTTTGAAGAAGAAGAATTAAATATCCGTCAAAATAGGGCAATTAGTTAAAATTGAAGTTCAAAATCAGCCCTAGCATAGCATCAATATAATGGTGTTCTACAAAAGCCATGACACTTGATGATTTGTACTCAATAGTTGAGATTTTTTTTTCTTCAGTATAAGCAGGAAGAAGCGTGCTGTGCAAGGCAAAGTGTTTTTGAGTGAGCAACGTCTCTACAACCACCCGGGGGCCCTCTTCCACCTTCTTCCTCATCGGTTCAATCGAATAATCTGCAGAATTCTTCTGATCAAATCAGTATATAACAGAGTGGAAGAGGCTTTTTTGTTGTTGAATGGGAATATTATAGGAGTGATGAGGAAGTCTTTTAAAGATTCACTCAAAGCACTTGAAGCTGATATTCAGCATGCTAATACTCTGTACGTTTTCTATATTCTTCCCCTTTTTGTATTTGCGTAGTACCACAACTTTTTTTTTTTGTATAATCAAACTGTCGGTACAGAAATGTGTTAATTTGATCATTAATCGGTGAAATTACATCAAAAACGTTTTTTTTTCTGTGATTTTGTGGCCTAGCGGTGATTTTACGGAGTTATCTGGTAATTTGGGATTTTCATTTCTTTGCCTTTGTTGTTTCAGCTCGTAGAATTTCTGAGAAGTTAAAACCCTTAATTTGGAAATTTAGTGTTATTTTGCTTGTTCTCTTATTTTTCTTTGTGATAAACTCTTACCGTGGTGTTGTGCTAAGTTTGTGTTTGCGTGCACCTCGATTAATTTCAGGTGATTATGTGCCAAGAAATCTTCTAGTGCTTTTTTTTCTGTTTGTGTATTTATTGAGACCTTGTGTTTCTTAATCTACTTTATTGACTAGACCATACCTTTGGTGCTTATTTTTCCTAGTTTTGGAAAATCAGGATGGACTGTAAGCTGTAGTATGGAGAAGAAGTTGATTATACTAATTGGATAAGAGTAACAGGGACCTGTTGCTTGAATGTTCTGTTGATATTTGATTCTTATGATTCATTTTTCCTTGTAGTATTGGTATTTTGACCTATTAGCTGATATGTTCTGCAAACTAGACTTCCAGGCAAAAACATTTTGTATTTTGAGAATCCTTGTCTCTGTATTCCAAAAACTATAATTTGTGAATGAGTGGATCCGTATGGAGCTGGGGGTGGGGGGCACTGGAAAATTGCACTGTAATGCAAGACCAATTTTTTTATTTGTGTATATAGAGTAGATGTTGAAAATCCGTTACTTGAAAATTCTGCCTCCACTACTGGTTTTCCCCTCCCCTGAAAATAAGAAATTTGTGCCCTTTTTGTGTGAATGTTTGAAACATTTTCTGTGGTATATTTGGACATGACTGATGTTTTTGAGATATGCAGGGCTTCAGATTATCCAAGAGAATATGATGGTGCTTGCCTTCAGATGAGACTATCGTACAGTCCCTGTGCTCATATATTTATGTTTCTTGTTCAGTGGACTGACTGTCACTTTGCTGGTGCTCTAGGATTGCTTAGGATCCATATTTATAAGGTAATTTTTCCCATTTTTCTTGTTGCGTCTGTCTTTCAGCTTTCTTGGTATGAAAGTTTCCATATGATGTCTATTGCAGGCTTATGAGGATGGTAAGACAAGCATGTATATTCATGAGAGAAAAGCTAGTATAAAACAGTTCTATGGTGCGTCAACTTGGATGTTCTTATTTAGTCTCCTCAAATTACGTTGTAGGGCATTTCAATTTCTTTTGTTTCTTATAAGTATGGTGTTCATTGGAGTTGTGTTGTCATTGAACAGGGGTGATATTTCCCTCTTTGTTGCAACTTCAAAGGGGAATCACTGACATTGATGATAGGAAGCAACGAGAGATTTGTGCAACCAAATACAGAAGAGGTGATGAGACATTCAAAGGTAAGCTGTCTGAAATCGAAATAGAGAGGGAGGAGGAATGCGGTATCTGCATGGAGATGAATACAAAGGTTGTGTTGCCCTCCTGCAATCACTCTTTATGCATGAAGTGTTATAGAAATTGGTGAGCCAACTTCTCTAATTTGTTAGATTTCCCACCTTCCTGTTACTTCGTGCATACTATATTTAGTTTAGTAAGTGGTATACTTAAACAATCTTTGTGCCTCTGGTCCTTTTTGACTATGCGTGTAGCTAACACCCTGCATACAATATTATGTACTCTGAGGGAGAAACTAAAAATAAAAATTAATTGTTCAGGAAGCTTTTGGGTTCTGAGTTAGTGTTAACTGCCAGATCATTGCATAATTTCTTTTTTGATAGTGTGTGGAGTGAATTTACTTTTACTTTGATATACCTGTCTTTTAATGATGGACACATATAAAGTATGCAGATGCTCACAAATTTTATCACCCATAAGATTTTGTGGTCCAGCAATGCATTTGAAGGAATTGTCTTTTGGCTTAAAATAACGAAAGTCCTACTTTAAGCCAGGGCGGAGCTAGAGGGGCTGAAGGGACTTCATCTTTAACCCTTTCGCCCGAAAATCACATTATATATATAAAGTCAACCTTTTTTTTTGTACATATAGTAGATAATGAACTCTCTTGGTGAGAATCTTGCCTCCGTCACTGCTTTGAGCAGCAGTTTGGACAAGTATGGAAGGATTTTACAAATTCTCTTGGTTAAATATCACATGGCTTGTTACCTTCTGGGCGACTTTTATCCTAAATTCTGCTAGTATGTAGATAAAATTGGTGAAGCATCTCTTGAAATAATTTATCAGTGTTACATGGTTGTTGTAGGCGTGCCCGATCTCAGTCATGCCCTTTCTGTCGAGATAGTCTCAAAAGGATGGATTCCGGAGAGCTTTGGATATACACCAACATATGTGACATCAAAGACTTGTCCACAATAACGAGGGAAAATATGAAGAGGCTTCTCATGTACGTCGATAAATTGCCTGCTGTCTATCCAAATCCAGCACTTGTCTCTGCTCATCCTAATTATTGATAAAGATTACTTAGGTTAGGTAGGTAGTACATACCAGGCATTCTGTTTATATATAATTTTTTTCGAACATTCACATGTGTACAGTTTTCTGGTCATTTCCAGTAAATCTTGATATGTTGATTGCACCATATTTTTCATTTCTTAAAGAAACATTTCATACTTTTCTTTTTCGTCTTTCTGGTTTGTTTCGTGGCTATCTAGTTTTATGTTCATTTGATACAACAACACAAGACACTTCTCTTGGTATTTTCAACATTTCCATGAATGATAACAGTCTGACCAAAAGTATCTACTTTAACACTGAACTAGGTAAGAATCATAGTTCAGGCAGGCTATCAAGAGTAAGAAGGCAGCAGCAGCTATACTTTACATTTTCTCTGAAAGAGAGGAGGAGAAGCCAATCCACCCAATGGTTAGTGGTGGTGAACTGGTGATGGCTAGCAATGGAGGTTGAGGATGCCAATTGGGGATGGTGTTGGCGTTGGCTAATAGTTAGATGTGGCTAGTAGCTAGTGGTGATGGTGTGATTGACAAGGTTGATGGTGGTAGTTGTTGTTGGTTGATAGTTGTGACGGTTGATGGTGATAGCTAATGATGGTGGTGAATAATGAGTAATGATAGTGGTTGCCGAATAGAAAAGATTACTTTTAAGTTCAAGAAGTGGTCAAGACATACTATTTTGGATAATATCTCATTAAATGGGATAGACATATTTAATATGTACTTGACTGGTATGTATTGAAAGAACACTTCCAAAAATATGTTTAGTAGGTCCTTTTTGAATTGTTCAATATTGGTAGGCTATATTGTATGAGGAGTACTTATTTAGTATGTTGACTGAATTGAAAAAGAAGGAAACAATAATAGACTTCATTCAATTCTCTGTAGGGAATGACTAATTAATATGTTGCTATAACTATTTGTGAGATATGTTTAACATTTGTTGGTTCCTTTCAATTTGTACATTTTTGCAACAAGAATGCATAGCACACTATTAGCTTTCTCATGTAAAACTAAAGTTGGGAATAACTGTTAAATGTATAATATTTATTCATTATTCAGCAGATTTGGTTGTAAGATTGTGTACTGTTCTTGCCTGTTTGAATCAAAACAACTTAGATCTGTTTACAAACTTCTATATGCTAATAAGGCTTAATATAAGAAACATGAAAAATAAACAGTTATTCATCTTATATCATCTCCTTGTAAGGAAGGAATCCCGGATTGCTTGAAGTTTGCTTAAAATAGTGTCTATTGGTGCTCTATCTCTTGATGATGATGCAGAACATGTAAGCCCGATTTCCAAAACCGAGAGTAAACATTCTTCCACTCTTCTTGCTTGATCTTGATTGATGTTTTGCTCTTCCTCTGCCAAGAGTAATAAGGGGTCGACAATCTCCATGACATGTTCAGGCAAAGCTGTTGAAACATACTTGTGAATGTTTAGACTCTCGTTGAAAATTGCATCGGTTGGTCTTTTACAGATGAACAACTCTAGCAACACTATTCCAAAGCTGTAAACATCTCCAAGTGTGGATGGTTGGCTGCCTGATCCGTACTCTGCAAGGTACTAAATCAATTTTCTGCAGAATGATATATGACTGAATATAAAATGTAAACTAATGACATCATTGTACCTGTTGGGATGTAACCTATAGAACCCTTTAGTGCTGCAGAAATCTGATGACTCCAGGAATTGCTTGATGTGTCGAGGAGAAATGTTGCTAATCCAAAGTCACCAACATGGGCAGACATATCTTCATCAAGGAGTATGTTGCTTGGTTTTAGATCACAATGAACTATTGGTGTTTGACAGTGGTTGTGGAGATAGTCGAGTGCAGAAGCAACATCTATGGCAATGTTTAGTCTTTGGATAAAGGTCAGCTTGTTTGTTTGGTGTTGCTGGTCATCATTTTCTGGATGCAACCAATAGTGTAGGTTTCCGTTAGTCATGAACTCAAAAACTAGGCATTTGAAGTCATTACCTTGGTGGTCAATGCTCGAACAAGCAGTCTTGATTTTGAGAAGATTACGATGCCTTATATTTCTCAAAGCTCTGCATTCATCCAGGAAGCTCTTCAAGGCCCCTCTTTGTTGTAAGTTCAAAACTTTCACTGCCATTATTGTTTCCTCACCATGGAAATGCGCTTTATATACTGAACCAAAACTTCCTGTACCTACCAAGTTATCCTCAGAGAAACCATCCGTTGCTCTAAGTATTTCTCGATATGTAGTTCTTGGTATCTGGGCTAGCTGTTCGATCCAAGTGTGTGCCTTTCTTGAGTTTCTGAGCCTGTAATAAGCACCACAACATAGCACCAAAGCTAATAGTGCAACAGGAACACTAACAGCTATCCACACTCTTGAATTAAGGTGCTTCGGAGCTTTGGAGCATTCAGGCAAATGCAAGTCGGAAACACCTCCACAAAGTTTCCTGTTTCCTTTGATTGAAATTGCACTTGTATTGGAAAAGACTCCTTCATTTGGCACCTCACCTTCAAATTCATTGAATGAAAGGTCCAGTTTTCTGAGATATGAAAGTTTCCCAAGAAACTCCGGTATTTCCCCTGACAAGTTGTTCCGCGAAAAATCTACCTCTTCCAATCCTTTTAAACTTGTAAAGGATTGAGGAATGGTTCCTTGTAAGAGATTATTACTAATATATACTCTCTCTAAGTGGAGGCAATTGCTGAGGGTGCTTGGAATCTCACCAGATAACTTGTTCTGTGATAAATCCAATTCCTCGAGATTTATCAACTGATCAAGTTCTTTTGGCAAGGATCCAGTCAAAGCATTACTTCCCAATGATAAAGAAATTGAAAGGGAAGATAATCCTGCAACCTCTTTCGGTATGGAGCCAACGAGATTATTCCTAGTAAGGTTTAACGTTGACAAGACCTTACATTTCCCCAACTCCGGAGGTATGCTTCCTTCTAGTCTATTTTCGTCCAGATTTAGAGTATTTAACAATGACAAGTTACCAATAGAGGATGGTATCTTCCCAGAAAATGCATTTCCGTTCAAATAGAGACGTTCAAGATATTCAAGCTTACCTATAGATTCAGGCACACTCCCATTGAGGTAGTTTCCGTCCATTCCTAGTAGCGTCAAACTAATAAGGTTGTCTATTCCAGCTGGAAGAGTACCATGCAACCTATTGTGACCTAGAGAGAAAATCTCAAGTACAGTTGAAAGATTAGTGATTGAATAAGGCAATTCTCCCCTAAAGTTATTGGTTGCGAAACTCAGTACTGTCAGATGTGTACAATAAATTAGGGAATCAAGAAATTTCAAGCCCTCATAACTTCCCCTCCCGCCTAGTCTATTCGCCTCAAAGTTAAGCCTAACCAACATTTCCAACTTTCCAAAACTAGTTGGCACATCCCCAGTAAGTTTATTTTGGGAAAAATCAATGACGCGAAGCTTAGAAGCATTCGCCAATGAAACAGGAATAGGTCCGGTGAAGCTGTTGACAGCGCCAGAAAATGCTTCAAGGTTTGGAAGAGTGAGGCCTACATCTGCTGGAAGTTGTCCATGCAGTAGATTTTGTGTAACAGAGAAATAGAATATGGAAGAAATATTGAAAATCGATGAAGGGATTGTACCAGATAATTCGTTAGAGTTCACATGAAACACTAACAACTTCGTTAGACGCCCAAGATCCTCAGGTATTGGTCCTTGTAGACTATTACCCGAAATGTCAAAATACTCTAAAGATGAAAAGTTTCCTAACCAACGCGGGATGCCTCCTCCGAGTGAGTTCCTTTTCAGTTTAAACAAATACAGCTTTGACAATGAACTTAGTTGATCCACAATTTTCCCAACAAGTTCATTAAATTGTAGATCAAGTACTCTAAGTTCCTTGCAGTAAGTTAAATTAGTAGGAATTTTCCCACTAAAATAATTGTAACTAGCATTTAAATATTGCAGCTGCAACAGGCGGCCTATTGCTTGAGGAATTTCACCGCGGAAACTATTGTTTTCAAGATCAATACCTCTAAGGAAACTGAGATTACCAATGGAAGACGGTATGGTGCCAGCAAGTTGTCGCGAACTCAAATCAAGATTGATAACTCTGTCATTATAAGGACTACATGTTACACCAGTCCAGTTGCAGAAATGGGAAGAATGATCATTCCAAGAAGCCATGACATGAAGTGGATCCTCTGTTATTCTGCTTTTCAAGTCTTGTAGTGCTAATTGATCAGTCGATTCGAGACCTGAGATTGCAATGGACATAACAATAATTGAGTACTGGAAGTATAACAACAAAAGCCATATGGAATTGGGTGTTAGATACCACTGCCTCATTTGTGCTGGATTTTTTAGAGACTAGCTAGTTGCTGTTTTTTGCTTGTAAGAAGAAAGAATGTAAACTTTCCTTTTCTTTTAATAATCTGAATCATGCAATAATTTTCAGGGCACTTTCAAGTTCCAACTAACATGTATAAATGCTAATAAATGCAAATTTGTTGGATAGACTGAGAGTGACAAAACCTTTTTACCAATTGGCTTGTTGCATATTGTTGTGCCAGTCAAGTTTTCATGAATGGGCTAATTTTAGCACAAAACTAACGTCATATTTTTTGAAATTTTTTCCATATGACAGCTTCCCTTTCATGTATGAGATCAACATGTCCCTTGTTTACTGAACAAAATAACGACTAGGTGAGAACTCTCAGGTCTCAGGTTCAAAACTCAATGGAGATAAAAAAAATATTAGGTGATTCTTTTCATGATCTGTCCTAGCCTTAGTGGACAGAATTACTTGGTACTTGTTGCTAGTGGGAGATGACAGGTGGCAAGTATCTTGTGATCAATGGCGTAGCCACATGGTGGTCAGGGTGTCCAATTGGACACCATTCGTCGGAAAAAAATACCGTATATACAAGTAAAATGATACACGAAATGATTAAATAACATATTTTGGACACCCTTAACATAACAAGTTGTTATAGCCTAGCGGTTTCACCTCCTTGGCATGAGGAAGTGCTCGTGAAGTATCTCACTAGTTTTACTTTTTGAAAAGAGTATTAATTGAGGTGTGCGAAAGCTGGCCCGAATATCACGGTCATAAAATAAAATAAAAATAATGACTAGCATCACCTCAAGGGTATGATGACCTAGTGGTGAATAAAATGTTGAGAACTATGAGGTCTCTCGAGTTTAAATTCCAGCAGAGACAAAAACACTAGGTGATTCTTCTCGTCTGCTCTAGCCTTGGTGGATAGATTACCTGGTACCAGTTACTGGTGAAAGGTGACAGATATCCCATGGAATTAGTTGAGGTGGGCGAAGACGTGCACAGACACCACGATCAACAACATACCACGTGTAATCACACAAGTAAGTTAGCATAAAAAAATAATAAGGAAACAATAATAGAGTTTGTTCTTCTGGGTAGATAATGACTACTCTGTGAGTTTTAATCTGTTTATCTTACTTTTTTTTTAGTCTATTTCAAACGAATGTCTTTTTCCTTTATGACAACTTTTCAATTTTTAACTTTCCACATAACATGTTTCAAACCAGAAGATTAAAAGAAATTTTGATACTTTCTACCTATCATTAGTTTAAGATCCCAAGATTCATTTATCTTCTCTAAAACTCAATGTTAAGTCTGGAAGTATTACATATGGGAATACTAGATTTTCTAATAATCTGAATCATGATACAATTAGTTTCAAGACTCTTCCAAGTTCCAACTAATATGTATAAATGGTGCAACGGATGCTTCTCCCTTAATCAGAGGTTTCGGGTTCGAGTTTTGAGTATAATTTTTTTTAATAGGAAGTGCTTCCCTTAAATGGTATTTTACGTGGTGTGTGTTCAGAATAGTAGGACTCTAATGCGGATACTGAACACCAGATTAAAAAAATATATTTCTATTGTTTATGGAACAAAACAACGACTAGTTATTCATTTAAAAAAAAAAACTTTTAATAATAATAAAAAACAACGACTAGCAGCACTAGGCGATTTCCTTTTCGTACTAAAATAGTTGTGAGTTTAATATCTCATGATACAAAGTAAATTATTCAATAACATACTCAGTATAATCATATAAGTGAGTTTAGTGCAAAATAAAATACTAAACAAGATATAGAGACATATTCTTAAGATATGAGTATGATTTAAGTACTATCATGAAAAAAAATATGAAACAATAATAGAGTTTGTTCTTTTGCGTAGATAATGGCTATTTTCTCCATTATAATTTGTTTGTTTTACTTTCTTTTTTAGTTCGATCTCTTTCCTTTATTGACAACTTGTTTATTTCATCTTTTCACATTTGACAAAGTAGGCAGCTGATACCGACCTTTTGCCTTAAATTTAGAAAGACCGTCATGTTTAAAACTACAAAATTAAAGAAAAGTTTGATACTTTGCACATATCTTTAATTAGTTTAAGATCATGAAATTTTAAAAAATATCTTTATTTTAAAAAACTTTGTGTCAAGACAAAATCAGATAAATTAATTGAAACGGAGAGAGTATTAACTATGGGACAAATACATTAAACGATGTCAGTCATAATTGAAACATAAAATATAAAGGAATTTTTAGTCCAAATAAATTCTGTGGTTATTAGCTGTGATCTATTTTCATCCTCAAATTACTAATAAATAAATCTTTAATTAGTCGGTAATCAATCTTCTTCGATGAACGTCAATTCCTTAGTTTCAAACTAACGACAAGACTACAAAAAGAAAAAATAAATGAATGAAATGTCATTTTCTTTATTCAAGACTTAGGGGGTCCTTAGTCATGTCATCATTATAACATATATATTCAACAATAAAGATAATGAAATCATATAATATAATATTACCTAATAAATTATAATGAAAATGAACGTAATGTAAAAGGTACTAATTAAATTAGTCATCATTTTAATTAGTACTATTAATTTCATGACTAAACACTAGTCCTAGTTATACTTTACAACATCAATGCAAAACTAA
>JAJOOS010015003.1:0-11219 GCA_029582725.1 Solanum chiquidenum | reverse complement strand
TCAATCATAGTTGGATATTATCCACTAGATTGGAATCATACCCAAACCCTACCCACAATGTAAGATCAACCCTAGCTAGAATTGGGTTTTTGACTTCATTCAATTTCACCTCTAATGGCATAAACCCACAAAGCATCACATTCATCAAATAGAGTAAGGTTTACCGTAGAAATCACATGAATTCATTATAATATCGCTAAACAAAGCTAAATCAATCATAGTTGGATATTATCCACTAGATTGGAATCATACCCAAACCCTACCCACAATGTAAGATCAACCCTAGCTAGAATTGGGTTTTTGACTTCATTCAATTTCACCTCTAATGGCATAAACCCACAAAGCATCACATTCATCAAATAGAGTAAGGTTTACCGTAGAAATCACATGAATTCATTATAATATCGCTAAACAAAGCTAAATCAATCATAGTTGGATATTATCCACTAGATTGGAATCATACCCAAACCCTACCCACAATGTAAGATCAACCCTAGCTAGAATTGGGTTTTTGACTTCATTCAATTTCACCTCTAATGGCATAAACCCACAAAGCATCACATTCATCAAATAGAGTAAGGTTTACCGTAGAAATCACATGAATTCATTATAATATCGCTAAACAAAGCTAAATCAATCATAGTTGGATATTATCCACTAGATTGGAATCATACCCAAACCCTACCCACAATGTAAGATCAACCCTAGCTAGAATTGGGTTTTTGACTTCACAATTAGGGGAAACTAAGGTGGCTACATCGGTGGAAGAAACCATAGATGATTAAGCTAACATACCTATTTTCAAATCCCTAATAAACCTTGAATCAATGGGGGAAATTCGACCTAGGTTGCTCCCCTCTTCCTCTTCCTCTTCCTCTTCCTCTTCCTCTTCCTCTTCTTCTTCCTCTTCCTCTTCTTCTTCTTCTTCTTCTTCTTCTTCTTCTTCTTCTTCTTCTTCTTCTTCTTCTTCCTCTTCCTCTTCCTCTTCCTCTTCCTCTTCCTCTTCCTCTTCCTCTTCCTCTTCCTCTTCTTCTTCTTCTTCTTCTTCTTCTTCTTCTTCTTCTTCTTCTTCTTCTTCACTTCTAGAGAGAGGATTTTTGGAGACTATTTTGGGGTTCTTAGATGAATGAGTTAATGATTTAGTTTGGGGCTAACTAACTGACCTCCCTTAATCCTTGATTAATTAATTACTTAACCCCCAAACACTTAACTTAACCTAAAATCTGAAAAACTGCCCATGACCCACGAAACCACCACCCACGGACCGTGGGTGGGTGTACGGGGCATACTGGTGGTTCATGAGTGGAGTACTCTTCAAATGGTAGGAATTTTCAGGCCTTGATCCACGACCCTGACCTATGGGGCGTGGGTCCACCTACAGGCCATAGGTGGCCAAATGTAGGTGCTGAAATTTGACCGCTTTTGGGCTTTTTTTGGGTCCTCCCCAAGACCCTTTGGGTGGTCATACCTTGACGGCCTAACCCTTAAACCCCTATTCTAAGTACGTGAATCATTTTTATGAGTTTTAACGCTCATACAACACTCCAAAACTCTTACGAAAGGCTCTAGAACTCAATAGATCAACTTACTAATTTCCGGGGCATTACAATATCTCCCCATTGGGATCATTCGTCCTCGAATGATGATTCTAAACACTTCTTAAAGTCAAAACTCTAGACTAGCAGCCCATCATGCATGCACTATATCAAAATGCACAAAACCAAGAAAGAAAACTTCAATTCAAAACTAAACTCATTCAATGCAACACAAGGGAGTAGGAACTACTTCTACAAACCCATAAATGCATCAATTCTATATCTACTCATTTTCAAGGAGGAAGTAATATCTCCTAACTAAAACATGCTCAACACTCCCTCATGGAGCCTAAATGCAGTTTACTCTCAAAAAGCATTTATTTAAGGAGGAAATCTTTCAACTCCAAACTAAGGCATGCTCATAATTCAACTCATGAAGTCTATATGCAACTTTACTCAAATGCACTACAACATGAGGAAAACAATGCATATAAGTCATTTCTAACAAGACCTAAGCATTGTCACGAACATGCACATAAGGAAATCATGGCAACACATACATACACAATAACCTTACTAAATAGGCACACTATCTCCCCCTTGGGAGTAAGCCTACACAAACTCTTCTAAACATATATCATGCTAAAAGCAACTTCAAAGTCCAACATAGCAAGTCACAAAAGATAAGAAATCCGGAAATTTACTAAAGCATGAAGCACATACTGGAAGGGACATGAGGAGATCACTCTTGATCTTCTCTAGATTGGAGAGCATACAACTTATTCTTCTTTTGAGCACTATCATCCGAACCACTAAAGGTAACTTTCTTATCCTCCTTTCCCTTAGCCTTAAGAACCGGGCAATCTCTCATTTTGTGCCCATCCTTTCCACACCCATAGCAACCATCCATGCCGGTAGGCACTTACCATAATGACTCCTCCCATACTTGGAGCAAGTAGACTTGGGAAATGGAGACCCACTACTCTTCTCTTGGTCAAACCTAAGGGTGTTGGATGAATCTTGACCGGAATACCTTTGTTTAGTCCTAGGCCTACCTTGTCCATCGAACTTAGCATCAAGAAAGTTCCCATCATCGGTTCTAGCTCTTTTCACCTCCCTATTCATTTTCTTAAGCTTTTGCTCCTCAATTTGTTGAGCATGCACCATGAGGTGGGAAATATTCATACTAGGGATAAGCATTGCCGAACGACATTCATTAACTCCTAAGTCGGACACTCCCATCACAAGCTTATTCAACTTGGCCCTAGAATCCCCCACTATGGTTGGGGAATATTTGGATAGTTGGGTGAAATTAAGAGAATAATCTTTCACACTCATCCCCTTGCTTAAGATTTATGAACTCTTGCATCTTTAGTTCTCTCAACTCTTGGGGAAAGAACCTATCACAGAATACCTCTTTGAAACCTTACCACTCTATTTGGCCCTCTTCTACCGGCCTACTATCTTTCCATTGTTCATACCAAAATTGTGCTACATCCCTCAATTGATAAGCGGATAGCTTCGCTTTCTCTACTGAAGTTAATCCCATGATGGCAAGCACCTTATACACCTTATCTATAAAACCTTGAGGATCTTTCTCCACTTTGGAGCCATAAAACTTAGAAGGGTTCATCCCAAAAAACTCTCTCACCCTAGAAAAAGCCATCTCCCTTATTGGGTTTGTTGGAGCTACCCTCTCCCTATTAGCTTGGGCTATCATAGCTTGGGCTTGAGTTGTTACGGCTTGAGCTTGAGCCATCATAGATTGAGTCACCATTTGAATAGTAGCCCTAAACTCTTCTCGAGTCACATTCCCTCCTATAGGGTCAATTGGAGCTTGAGGAGGAGCTTGATTTGGCACTTGGGGAGGAACTTCTTGCTCTACATTATCTTTCTCTTATGTCCTAGCATTAGCCATACCCTGAAAATCAACGGGCATGGATTAGAAGAAGGGCCTACTAAAACCAAACTCTATGGTGACTTAGAGAATGAAGAAGTGAGATTTCCTAAACATCCAATAGCCTCCTTATCATAAATGTGGCGCCCTTCACATTTATGAACAAGACTCTACTAGATGCGGTTTGAGCAATCCTACAACCATTCTAAACCTTCTGCTCTAATTACCAAGTTTGTCACAACCCAAGGGTACCCCTAGACGTAACATGGCGTACTTGACCCTGAAGGGGTCTCATACAAGCCCTTAGCATATCATAACATAATATGATAGAAAATATGGGAAAATTTAAAACTTTTATAATCAAAGTCATTTCCATAAAATCAAGCGGAAGTCTTTCTATACATTGTCTCAAACCAACTACTACAAATTTTTAGAATAAACTCTTTGGACACAACCAATACAATAGTCTCAACATGAAAATAGAAGACATAAAGGAAATGTGGGTGTTGTCCTCGAAGTTATGAAGACTCACCAAGATCCTCGACTCCTTAGCTCCTTAAGAAACCTAGCTTTAAGATAGCACTCAAGTCTCCAAACCCTACATTTGATTAGAATGTAGGCAAAGTATGCGTTAGAACAAAATGTACCAAGTATGATAGCTAGCACAACACCATAAAAGCATCTCAAAATGGTTAGTCAACATATGACATAAGCATAAGAGATAATAACATAGTCATAGCATAATTCCCAACATAAGCATCATATAATCAAAAGTCAACATAAGACATAGTTAATGAACATAGGAGATAAGTCATAATCATAATAAGCCAAGTCTTCAACATAAGAATCATATAAGCATAATTTGCCTTTTAGTCATCTATACCATAATAGAGCCAAAACATACATGTGCAAAGCAAGAATAGCATCCCATAATACCACCCAAGCCAAGTAATCTGATCTTGGGCATATAAATATGCCCAATTACTACAAATTACCCATATTTATTGTAACTTTTAGGACGTTCACTAATCTAACTAGCATGTTTCAGCTGAAGATTGCGATGATTGCATACTAACATACATAATTAGTAATTTTGCAGGATCCATAAGGAAGTGATCGAGTCAAGTAAGAAAAGAAGTTGACAAACGATGAGTGAGGCCAGGAGAAACTGTTGGGGCGGTGCCCCAGCATCAAATGGCGCAGACTAGGCGCGACGCTCCATGTTTTTTTTTACTGAGGCTATATTTAGGCACACTGGTAGCGCGGCGCGCCAGCCTGCCAGGCGTAATTTGGGCGCGGCGCCCCACCCTTATTTTGACGTTTCCAACAAAAGCACTATTAAAAAGGATTCCTAATTGTAATAGACTTCGACTCTATTGTCCCTAACTATTATAAATAGACCCTTAGGGCTCCATTGTTAAGGTTGGACTTTTTATTGGTGTGCAGAATCAAGTATCATCGTTTGGTAATAGGTTTCGATCTTCTAACTCTTTTATTTTTCAGAAATCGCATGAACAATTGTATTTTGTGGTTTTCTAATAGTATGAGTGGCTAAACGCCCTAGTTCTGGGGTTGTAGCTACGAATCATTTGTTGAATATTATTGGTTTATGAATTGATTTTACGTTGTCAATACAAGTTACTTCTATATTCTTGTTTTACTATTTTATGCTTCATCACCATAAGATAAACATAGTGTCTAATCTTAAAATTGAGAGAGGGGAGATTAGATAGACAAGAGAATATAAAGAACTTAATCGACCCATTAAGTTGAGGTGATTTGTGTTCAGGAATGATGCCCGGACGAACAACTCAGTTGGTTACAAAATAGGATGGAATATAAATACTCGCCAATTAGTCTATTTATCCCCACTCAACGATGTAGTTAGGTAGCTAATTGGGGTAGGCGACAAGAGGTGTGTAGCCCGACTCATATAATTAAGCCTATAAACCAGTAACTTGACAACTAAAATTAGTCCTAAGCCAATAATACGATACATGAGATTCAATACATGCTGCAACCCTGAAATTATCTTTTACTTCCTTGAAACATCATATTTAAGTAGTTCAATCTTGGTTGCTTTTTTTTATTGCTAAAGTAGTCATAGTTAACAATCAATCATCAACTCTTGAAATAGTTGCTTTTACTTTTAGTTGTAAAATTAAGTGTTAAATATAAATTGATCATAAGTCCCTTGGGAATGATAACTCGTTTCTTAAAGAATCTATACTACTTGTGCAACCACGTACACTTGCGTGTATCTTGGGGAGCAATAAGTTTTTGGCTCCACAGTCAGGGACTTTGAAATTGATTTATATTCAATATTATTAAGTCTACAATTAGATTATTTAGATATAAATTACTTGATCTTAGATTGTTGATTGCAGGCATTTAACTTTCAGGTCTGGCTCGGAAAAGAGATCTTGTCGAACCTTACAATGAACCTGAAAGGGTTTTATGCCAGCGCAGGAAAATGGTGAATCAAGGAAGACATGGAGAATTGGGGTTAGGTCTTCCGAGAAACATTGATGATGATAATTAAGACAACTTGAATAACTCGGAAAATGAGAATAACCAAAGGAACCGGAATAACCAAGGAAATTTGAATGACCAAGGAGTACCGCCTGTCGTACTCGTAAGACCAGTCTGTGATGTGACAGTCCCACTCACAACCAATTTAGCATCTAGTATTAGGAAACCTCCACCGGGGGGTAGATTTGAACTAAAGAAGAGCATGGTACAGATCCTCCATTCTATTGGACAATTCACTGGTCTCCCCCATGAGTATCCTTAAATCCATCTTAGGACTTTCATAGACATTACCAATACATACATCCCAATTGGAGTCTCACCAGACTATGTAAGGTTGACTTTGTTCCCATACACATTGTTAGGAGCTGCAAGGAGTTGGTTAGACTCTGAGCCACCAAACTCCATCACTACTTGGGATGATTTAGCAAAGAAATTCCTGAGTCGATTTTTCCCATCCAAGAAAACCGCTAAGCTGAGGGGTGAGATAATAAACTTTGTTCAAAAGAAAGGGGAAGACATGTACCAAGCATGGGCGCATTTCAAACAAATGTTGAATGCTTGCCCACACCACATGCAAACTAATGAGGTACTTGCTCACACTTTCTTTGAGGGTTTAGACTATAATGCTCGTGCTCTTCTTAATATTTTAACAGGTGGACAGACCCTATCCATAACAAGTGAAGAGTTCTCCACCTTACTCGATAAACTTTCTGAAGGGAACCAAGGGTATGAGGGGGAAATGTCTATAACCCTAACCCAAAAGGCTGCATGGATCTTAAATGTAGACCAAGCTACTGCCATAAATGCCAAATTAGATGCAATGCAACATAACATGGCCTTACATTTTAAACAAATGGCTCTAAATCAGTCACCGATAAACGTAGTACAACAGGCAGCAAATTGGTGTGAGGTATGTGGAAGTGGAACTCATGAAACCGAGCAATGTGAGGCAAATCCGGATTCCGTAAACTATGCGGGTAATGCGCAAAGGGGTGGAGTGCAACAAAATTATGGGAGCACTTACAACCCTAGGTGGAAGAACCATCCTAACTTCTCATGGGGTGGGAACCAAAACCAAAATCAAGCGCAAGGGGTTAACCAATACCATTCTCAAGGGGCTGGGCAACAATACTACAATTCTAACCAAGGCTCAAATCCTAGTGCACCAAAAGGGGGAATGGCCAACGAAGAGCTACTCCAAAAGCTCATGACTGAAAAAGGGACCAAATTAAATGCTAGAATAGATAAGCAGGATGAGAACAATAGAAACATCCAGATGTCCCAAATGAGTTCAGAGAAACAAGTCACGCAAGTGGCTAATTCTTTGAACTTGCATCCCCAAGATGGGCTGCCCGGTGATACTGAGCCCAACCTAAAGCAATTGCATGCGGTAAGTACTAGAAGTGGGCTGCAATTAGAGGAACTAGCTCCAAAAAAGAGAGACACTGAGGTAAGTAACAAAGAAAAAAAGGTGGAAGAGGTAGTAAAAAGCTCCAATGTTGAGGTACCCGTTCCTCAAAAGAAATTACCACCTCAATTTCCACAAAGGCTGAAAAAGAAGAATGAATATGAATGCTTTAGTAAGTTTCTCTCTCTCCTTAAACAGGTTCACATTAATCTACCTTTGATTGACATTTTCCATGGTATCTCAAAGTATGCTAAATACTTGAAGGACAGTGTGGCTAGAAAGAGGAGGCTCATAGAATATGAAACTGTAGCACTTACTGAGGAGTGCAACTCAAGGATCTAAAATAGACTGCCCAAAAAGTTAAAAGATCCGGGTAGTTTTACTGTACAGATTACAATTGGGCAAAGTGTTCATGCCCGGGGTTGTGTGATTTGGGGGCAAGTATAAATTTGATGCCCTTATCTTTGTATCAAAAGCTTGGGTTGGGTAGTCCAAATGAACCACTGTTATTCTCCAACTTGCTGATAAATCCATTGCTAGGCCAGAGGGGGTGGTAGAAGATGTGTTAGTGCAAGTAGGTTCATTGATTTTTCTGGTAGATTTTGTGGTCTTAGACTTTGAACCCGATCCTGAAATTCCATTCATTTTGGGACGTCCTTTCTTAGCGACTGTACGACATTGATTGATGTAGCAACTAGTCAATTAACCATGATGGCACTTGATAAGGTAGAGGTATTTGATGTTTACCGCGCTTTAAAATTGCCTTCTATTTATGAAGAATTGTCTGCTATTACTATGGTTGATCGCATAGTAGAGTCATAGTTAGTTGTGCCCGAAGACCCCTTAGAAAGAGTGTTAATAGGTCATAAGAGAGATGAAGACAGTGAGGCTAAATAGATAGAAACATGTATGACTCTGGCACTTGTGGAGCCTCACAAGCAGAGAGTGGAACCATTAGAGCATGAGCTAGGGCCACCATCCAAGCCCTCCATTGAGAAAGCCCCAAAGCTGGAACTGAAAACACTGCCGACTCACCTCAAGTATGCATTTTTGGGTACTAATGAAACTTTGCCTGTTATACTTTCTGCAGAGTTGTCTGAAATACAGGTTGGAGCGGCATTGAGGATCCTACAACGGAGAAAGAAAGCTATTGGATGGCAGATGACTGACATTCAAGGGATTAGTCCGGCGTTATGTATGCACATAATCTACATGGAAGAGGATAAAAAACCAAGTGCACAACATCAACGTCGACTAAATCCTTTGATGAAAGAAGTGGTGAGAAAAGAGGTAATAAAGTGGCTAGATGCTAGAATTGTGTACCCAATCTCTGATAGTAAGTGGGCAAGTCCGGTACAATGTGTTCCCAAGAAGGGAGGTATGACATTGGTAAGGAACGAAAAGAATGAGTTGATTCCTACTAGAACAGTGACTTGATGGAGAATTTGCATGGATTACCGGAAACTAAATGATGCTACCCGAAAAGATCACTACCCTGTTCTATTGATCAGATGCTTGACCGACTAGCAGGGCAAGAGTACTATTGTTTCTTAGATGGGTATTACGGTTATAACAATACCTTAATTATCCCTGAGGATCAGGAAAAGACCACGTTCACTTGTCCTTATGGTACCTATGCTTTCAAACGCATGTCATTCAAACTTTTCAATGCATCGACGAATTTTCAAAGGTGTATGATGACCATTTTTCATGATAAGGTGGAAGTCTTTGTAGAGGTGTTCATGGATGATTTCTCCATCTTTGGGAGGTCTTTTGAGGTATGTCTCTAAAATCTTGATAAAGTACTTTCTAGATGTGAAGACACTAACTTAGTTCTAAACTGGGAAAAGTGTCATTTTTTTGTAAAAGAGGGGATAGTGTTGGGACACAATGTGTCTAAATCTTGTTTGGAGGTTGATAAGGCTAAGGTAGAAGTTATTGAGAAATTGCCCCTCCCTGAATTAACTGTGAATGTGGAAGTTGTAGTTGTTTGGATGTGATGATACGATTATGTGCACAATAAATGCGTGTCTGAACTTTAATATGTGCAATGTGCTGGCCGAATTGTTGAAATTATGTAAGGTGTAGCTGCTTGAGTATCGTGAAACTTGTTGTGAAAAGAAGGTCAGGATTAAGTTCGATGCAAGGGTATAGATATTTACGAGGTGATTCACAAGAAAGATCTGGACTTGTCTTGTGCTTGAGTAATAACCGTGTGAGTGTCTGGGTGTATCCTAGGGATGTGTGGGTTGTGGTGTTGAATTGATGAGAATGAGTTCGATTGTGTATCGTTGGGATTGACTCGAGGTAGACAATGACTATCCTAGATAAGTGGATTATCCTAAATTTCTTAGTAAAGCTGGGAACCTTTAGGAAATTTAGAAAAGAGAAAAACCCTAGAAAAAGTAATTTCCTGGGTACTGTTTCCTCCTAAGACGCTAGGGCGGGTTTTTCCCGCCAGCGTGAGGCTGCCAAAGCGGAAATTCCCACGCCAGAGCAGAACAAGGCGAGACAGAACCTTAGCCCTGTCTCCTCTATTTTTCCCGGTCACATATATAGACCCCAAATAGTATCCAAACTAACCCGCAATCCAATCAGTGTTCAACAATCGAGTATAATAAATCAAATGCTGACAAAACAAGAGAAAAACCGACATTCTTGTGCTACAAAAATATAACGAAAAACAAAAAGATAAAATAAAGTTTTGTTCAAAATTACAAGCCCAAGAAGGGGGAAAAACCAAATCAAAGACTTTAGGACTGAGAGGTGTCATCATTTGAGTCTAGATCCTCCGGGGGCACCAGGCCTTTCACGGCCTCATCCATGAAAGTAAAATGCTGGAAATCTCCTTTCTTGACTCGGGGACTCTCATGTCCGGGAGTGATGCATGCAAAAATAATCTCCACGGTCTTCCATATCTGTACTATCAGACGATACCTCTCCTGACCTTTCCTCCTCTCCTGGCACAGCTCACGATGGAACATCTCAACCTCTAGGGCAGTGTTGGGTGGAACCGGAGTGGTGTCAGCAAATGAGTGCCCCACTCTCCTTCGGATAGCCTCAAGCTCTTCCTCTACCTGTGCATCTGAGAGTGGGGGAAAGGATTGGGTGGGACGAGTGTCGTCACCTCCCTCATCGTTATTATCTGCAGTCGCCTGACAGCTACTGGCCTTGTCCGTCCTCTTCTTATTGCTCTGGGAAGTAGAACCCTGCCTAACCAAAAGAGGGTGAAGGGGGAGATCCATATGAAATACCTCATCAGTATCTAAGATGGGCACCCCCGCCTGTTTGCACATTGCAGTCACGAGTTCGGGTAGGAAGATCTCTTTCTTGTTGCCTCGATAGAACATCTTTTATTCTGATATAATCTTTGCCCCCACATTCAGCTCAATGCCCTGCACAGCGCACACCACCACCAAGGCCCGAGGAAATGTCACGTCGGTGCGGTTGCCTGAAGGGCAGATCCTCCTAGCAACCAAGGGTAGCCATTTCTTAATATCTGGTGACCTGTCCGCGATAGTGATGCCCTTTGTAGTAGGCCAATAAACTATGTCGCGACGTGCAGGCTCCAACACTGTTTCCCTCAGCCAGCCCAAATCTATATCTCTCATCTTGGCCTCGTACTACGCATTTGAGGCCTCGGGCACCTCTAGTACCTTATTAATTGTTGTAGCGTTCAGGGGAATGTTAACTCACTGGATGCAAATGGTAGGATGGGGATCGTCCCAACGAACGGTGGGTAGAATGGCATAGTACTCCCTCACCCAGTCAGAACGTGCAACAGGGGGAGCCTTAGTCAGTGGGATCCATCCGAACTCCATAAGGAGAGCATGAAAGGCAGGTGCCT
>JAJOOS010014999.1:0-12767 GCA_029582725.1 Solanum chiquidenum | reverse complement strand
GCTAGATTAGGACATGTTAATTTCTCTTTTATAAAAAATATGCAATCACTTGGTTTGATATCTGACTTAGATTCAAATAATATTAATAAATGTAAAATATGTGCGAATCTATTTCCTTATGGCATGCTAGATTAGGACATGTTAATTTCTCTTTTATAAAAAATATGCAATCACTTGGTTTGATATCTGACTTAGATTCAAATAATATTAATAAATGTAAAATATGTGCGAATCTATTTCCTTATGGCATGCTAGATTAGGACATGTTAATTTCTCTTTTATAAAAAATATGCAATCACTTGGTTTGATATCTGACTTAGATTCAAATAATATTAATAAATGTAAAATATGTGCGAATCTATTTCCTTATGGCATGCTAGATTAGGACATGTTAATTTCTCTTTTATAAAAAATATGCAATCACTTGGTTTGATATCTGACTTAGATTCAAATAATATTAATAAATGTAAAATATGTGCGAATCTATTTCCTTATGGCATGCTAGATTAGGACATGTTAATTTCTCTTTTATAAAAAATATGCAATCACTTGGTTTGATATCTGACTTAGATTCAAATAATATTAATAAATGTAAAATATGTGCTGAAGCTAGAATTACTAAAAAGTCATGTTTTTTAGTAAGTAGAGAAACTGAATTATTGTCTCTAATTCACACTGATTTAGGTGATTTAAAACACACAATGACTAGAGGTGGTAAAAGATATTATGTAACTTTTATTGATGATTTTTCTAGATTTACTAAGTTATATTTACTAGAAATAAAGATGATGCTTTTAATGCCTTTATTTCTTATAAAACTGAAGTTGAAAATCAACTTAGTAGAAAAATCAAAAGAATTAGATCTGATAGAGGTGGAGATCATATTTATCCTTAAATGCCTTTTGTGAAAAAGAAAAAATTATTCATGAAGTAACTCCACCATACTCTCCCGAATCTAATGGAGTAGCTGAAAGAAAAAATAGAACATTAAAGGAAATGATGAACTCTATGTTAATAAGTTCTAATGCACCTAATAATTTGTGGGATGAAGCTATATTAAATGCATGTCACTTACAAAATAGAATTCCTCATAAAAGAACTGACAAAACACCTTATGAATTGTGGAAAGATTATAAGCCTAATTTAAAATATTTAAAAGTGTGGGGGTGTCTTGCTAAAGTTCTCTTGCCTGAATCTAAGAAGAGGAAAATAGGTTCTAAAACAGATGATTGCATGCTTATTGGATATGCTGAACATAGTGATGCATATAGATTTCTTGTTTTAAAGAGTGATGTGTTGATTGCAATACTATTATTGAGACAAAGAATATTGAATTCTTTAAACATATTTTTCTACTATGTGATAAAATTTATCATATACATGCTGAAAGAAATAGTGAGTCTATTTCTTATGGAAATGATTTTTAAAATTTTCTTGTGGACAATGAAACATTAAATTATTCTAAAGCTATATCTTCTTCTGATGCTAAATTTTGGAAAGAGCCAATAAAAATTGAAATTGATTCAATTATGAAAAATAATACATGGATTTTAACTGATATACCTCCTGGTGCAAAATCTATTGGTTGTAAATGAATTTTCAAAAGAAGACTTAATCCTGATGGATCTATAGATAAATATAACGCTCGGTTAGTAGCTAAAGGTTTTTCTCAAAAAGAAAATATTGATTATTTTGATACATTTGCATCAGTGACTAGAATTTCTTCTATTCGAATTTTAATTGCCTTAGCATCAATTCATAAGCTTTTTATCCATCAAATGGATGTAAAAACAGTTTTTTTTTAATGGTGATTTAGAAGAAGAAATTTTATGGTTCAACCTAAAGAATGTATTATTCCTGGACAAGAAAATAAAGTTTATAAGTTAATCAAATCTCTTTATGGCCTAAAACAAGCTCCTAAACAGTGGCATGAAAAATTAGATCAAGTCTTACTGAGAGACTATTATGTATCTGTTGAAGGGGATAAATGTGTTTGTACCAAAATTGTAGACAATGATTATGTGATAATATGTTTATATGTTGATGACATGCTTATATTTGGTACAAGTTTAAATATTGTGAATAGTACCAAATTATTTTTGTCTACCAATTTTGATATGAAAGACTTGGGTGAAGTAAATATAATTTTGGGAGTTAAAGTAATAAGGAGTGAAGATGGTATAATGTTGTCACAAGAAAATTATGTAAAAAGACACCTTAAATTATGTGACATAACCACTTCTTATTATGCTAACTCTCACTTATGATGACCCAGTTGCTCAGTCTAAATATGCTCAAATTATTGAAAGTGTATTGAATTTGATGAATTTTACTAGGTCTGATATTGCCTATGATGTGTGTAGATTGAGTAGATATACTCATAATCTCAATAATGAGCATTGGTTTGCATTGAATAGACTGATGAAATATTTGAGAGGAACCATGAATTATGATATCATGTGTAGTGAATTTCCTTCTACTTTAGAAGGGTATTATGATGCAACCTGGATCTCTGATTCAGATGAAACAAAATTTTCTAGTGGATATGTGTTTACCTTAAGTGGTGGTGCAATATCCTGAAAATCAGCTAAACAGATGATCATTGCTAGATCGATTATGGAGTCAGAGTTAGTAGCTCTGAAGCTGGCTGGTTCTGAGGCTGAGTGGCTAAGAAATTTCTTAGCGAATATCCCTTTAATAAAGGATGAATTGTTGATCCCTTTAATGAAGGATGAATTGTTGATCCCTTTAATGAAGGATGAATTACGAGATGATTCCTTTGATAAGGATGAATTGTCTCATGTGTTTATACACTGTGATTGTCAAGCCGCAAAAGCTATTGTCTTACAATTGTAAGAGTAGACACATGAAATTGAGACATTATGTCGTTAAACAACTGTTGAGAGATGGAGTAATTTCCATTGATTATGTGAAGTCAGAATTGAATTCGGCCGATTCACTGACTAAACCCGTGGAAAGAAAGTTAATTCTTTAATCCTCGAAAGAGATGGGGTTAAGGCCAATATGATTGACAATAGAGATGGTAACCCAACCTATGTGATTGGAGACCCTATGAAGTAGGTTCATATGGGTAATAACAAGTCAATATTGACTCTGCGCACTAACTGAGAGTACTTGAACTGCTACTAATTATGAGTTATTAACTCTTAATGAATTCATAGTCCTTATGGATGGTGTATTTAAAGCAGTATACACTTGATGAATTCACCTATATGAGAAGTGGAGTGAAGCCGCTCCTATGAGATTTGGCCTAGTCTCTAGAGCTCTCATGAATACCAGGAACGTGCATGGCTTATTGGG
Source organism: Solanum chiquidenum (assembly GCA_029582725.1). NCBI lineage: Eukaryota > Viridiplantae > Streptophyta > Magnoliopsida > Solanales > Solanaceae > Solanum > Solanum chiquidenum. The sequence goes on along the minus strand of JAJOOS010014999.1, from coordinate 9,446 downwards.
GCAAAATCGCGTTGAACAACAAAATATGAGGATTAAAATGTGATTGGTAGAATCTCTGGCTTACAAAAGAATAATTGATTCATAGAAATTTTATATTTCACCAATAATTTTGTAAGTTAAATTTTATCGGTCTAAGTTTGGTTCATAGTCCGAAAGATACCAAACTTATAACATTTTGATCATACAAAATACAGCAAGTCGAGTTCTTCTATTTCAAAAATATTTTAAAATATATGGGGGATTGTTGGATATTTTAAAATAATTTAAGACACATTTTGTGTTGGATATTTTAAAATAATTTAAGACATATGTTGGACACTATTAATTTGTGACATAAGCACTTATGTCATTAAGTTGATGACTAATGTGCTTATGCCGTCAACTTAATCTCCAAGTAGTAATCTACTTTGTCCCCAAGTTTAACTCCTTTGTCTCCAAGTAATGCTCCCTTTGCCACCAAGTTATATTGGGTAATATGTTTTCCTCCAATGCTATGCTCCTCTATATATAGTAGTTGACAGAGTTTTGAGGAGAGACAACCAAGTGAAGAGTAAGACTTGGCCAATTTCAAATATTCCCTTCCGACTTGCTTTATTTTATAGCATTTACATTTTGTTGATTCATGTGTCCTCTAATTATTTTAGAGAAGGCTTGTTTAATCCAGGAAAAATATTTCACACTGATGAAATAGTTTCTTAGGACAGTGCCTAGCACGACTCAAGTATTATACAAATATATATATACATATATATTACTTAAGAATATTATTGTAGTAGTATTTATCCTAATTCTTGTATTATTATTTTGATATTATATTTCCCCATCTATTATATCATATTTTTCCAACATATAGACTCACTAATAAAATTAATATAGACTAACTTGATATTTGATTTAGTTTTATTGTTTGAGATCGGCTATATTAGCTTTCAATATCATAAATATTATATTTGGGTCCATAATATTTCAATATTATGTAGTTAGTGTAATTCTATAATATACCATGATAATTATTAAAGAGTGCCAATGTTTCTTTAACGAAATCGATTGAAAGCAAGGAACTTTTAATAAGTATTTTGTCGAATTTAGTAGCGGACCTAGTATTTGTACCCAGTAGGTTCAATATACGAAAAAGAAAATTCACAAAAAACTAATTAACTAAATTTTGTTAATTAAAATTAATTAATATATAATTATTATTGTCCAAATAATATTTTGATTTTATTTAATAAATAATTTAATCAAAATAAGAGGCCAAGCACAAGAAAAAACGTTCAGCCAAAAAGCAATGAGAAATTTGAAAATATAAAACTATTTTCAGTTTTTTTTTTAAAAAGAAAGAACTTACAAAGTGCATTTATGTATATCGTGTAATTTTTTATAAAGTGGGTTCATATGAACCCTCTTAACACAACGTAGGTCTGCCCCTGTCGTCGATTAAAAAACAAATAAAAACTTTTGAATTGATGATCGTGAGGAAAAGAATCAGAAGATTACGTCTTTTTCATTGGATTTTATAAAGAGGATAACTTTCACATAAATTATTGAAATATAAATACCATAGTTTGTCTCTATTTTTAGTTTCTTGATTGTTATTTTTCAGGAATGAAACTTAATCGCTTACAAATTGACACCCCCGAATTTATAAGCGACTAAGTTTTGCTCCTGAAAAATAGCAATCAAAAAAGGAAAAATAGAGACAAGGAATGAAAACTTCCATTTCAATAATTTATGTGAAATTATAATCTTTATAAAATCTAATGAAAAAAATATTATCCTCTGATTCTTATCCTCACGATCATCAACTCAAGAGTTTTGCTATGTTCTTGAATCAACGAAATACTTGTTGAAACTTCACCACGAATGCAGTGCCAAACCTTGATCACAATTTCAAAGATATGGAAACTTGTGGCTCACAACTTTGAAGATGAAGACTTGCAGATCACCACTAAAGAGCAAAGATTCTCTATGTTGTGAGTTAGGATTTCATAGGTATTTTGGTCTTCAAGTACTTTTAGAGGACTTTGGATTTAAAGAGCATGAGTTGTACTCGTTTGTCAACTTAACAGATTGACTCAAATGTAATTTGGATTTTATTTAAGTCATATAATTTTTACTTAAATATTAATCCAATTTGACTTGGTCAACATATAATGAACTTAAGGATTAATCTAAAATTTAATATGCATTTATTGATAAAATTTCAGTGTCTACAATTATGATGATCGTAATATGACGTTTTAAAAATAAAATTTTATTAAACCGTACTAAAATCGAAGAATAACACAGACAATTAAAACGATTTCAAAGAATCTAATTTGAATTATACAACATTAAGTAATCAAAAAATTGATATGATATGAGTTTTTTAAAATAATAATATAATCAAATTGAACAATTGACACACTAAGTAATTATATTTCTTCTAATTGTATAAGAGTCTTCAAGCACAACACATGTGTTCGTCAACATGTGTGTTTCTTGGTATTATCATTAAATTAGTGGACTTTTTTTGTCATTATAAATGAAACCATTTTGGAATTTCAAAGTAAATCAAAAGTGTCCCTCATGCATTTCAAATATAAAATATAAAATAAATCTTCTTCATTTCTGTGGTGTTGGGTAATAATTTTATAGCTGTGGGCCCCACCAACTTCCATTTACCTTTATCACAACTCTTTCTATTTCTTAATAAGTAAAAGATTATATTTATTTTGTTTTAATTTGTTTGATTTATTCTAATTTAGTATGAAGAAAGAATTTAAATTTTGGGGTCTTAAATATATTATGTGAAAAGTTCGAACTAAAAAGATTGTTAAAAAGAGATAGAATCGTTATTTTTAAATAGAGTGAAAAAAGTAGATCAAATAAATTAAAATGAAAGAAGTACTAATATTTTAGAAATAAAATATAATATGCTCTATTATTAGAAAAATTGAAAATTTATTTATATTTTCAGTTTCGTATATCTTTTAAAAAATCTCTTGTCTTGTTTTTGTGAATTAATTTGTGCATATATTCAAACGATGTTTTCGAATTTAAGATATATATTTATATCCGAGTTTAGTACTTCCTCTATTTTAGTTTATTTATATTACTTATTTTCAATATGTTATATATTTAAAAATTACGTAAAAAAATCTATAAAAGCACAATAATTAAAAAAATAAAAGAAATGAAATATATAATCTTAAAATAACGTAAAAATACTATAAATTACAATAATTAATAGCTTCATATATTTTTTTTAAAAGCATATAAAATTTGATTGATTCTTCAAATTCTAATTGTGCCACATAAATTAAGACATAGAGGTAATATATATTATTTAAAATTATTTAAAAATTATTGTGAATCACAATAATTAATAACTTAAAATATTTATAAAAAAAAAGTTTAAATGATTCTTAAAATTTTAATTGTGTCACATAAATTGAAACTGAAAAAGTAACATATGTTGGGCCCGTGCTGACACAGGTGTCCATATCTAGTCTTCTAATATAAGAATCTTCTAAGAAACGCTAGCCTTTTCTTGATATCACCAATACAAATCTAGTGATCATAATATAGTCCAACAAAGTTTCCATTTCTTTTTCACGTAGTTGAAAATAAAGTAGGGTTATGGAAAATAATAGTAGAGTAATTAAGGAAAAATCTACCTAGAGTAAGATTAGACTTTTTTGGTCGCAATGCTACATAAATAGAGCTAGGAAATTAAATGGCGGTGGATAAATTATGAACTAAGTGTAAAATTATTCATTGATTTCATAAAGTAAACACGTATTAATGGATATTTTAAAATAATATAATGGACATCTATTGTTGGACGGAGGAAGTAATTCTCAACTGTCACTTTTTTCTTGTTTATGATTTGGTTCATAAACGAGTTGACTTGTCTTCGAATTAGACAAATTTTCAAGTCCCTACTTGACTTAGATGAGTGGCTTTTTTTCTTCCATTATAACAAATTTAAAATTTTGAGTCAATTATTTAATTGTAATAATAAATACTGTTAAAAACTCTCAATTGACGCTAAATGTATTGTTAGTATTAAATATCTCTTTTGTCCCAGGAAATCAACTGATCAAGTAAATTTGCCATTAAAAAACAATTCAATGCTTGATTTTGTTTTCTCTTCTTAGTCAACCAAGTCCCATTATCCTACTATATACTTATTTCTACTTGATAATTTAATATTTCATAAACTTAAACATATTTTAATTTAGGAAAAGTTGTGTGGATAAGCAAATATATATTAGTTAATTAGTTAACATAACTACAGTTTGCCTTAATAACAATTCACGACCTACTTTTAGCTATAATTACGCGGTTTAGTTTTTTAGATTTGTATAATTCACACTTTTGTATAATTCAGAATTATATTTGTATAACTTGTGTATAATGTAATTTTTTATAATATAATTTGTATGCATGTTTAAAGTTCAGATGTTTGTGTTTGTATAAATTTGATATTTCGAGTTTATACAAAAATTGCTGAATTATATAAACTCATCCGTAAATTATACAAACGAGACAGCTTAAACTGTAGCTACAGTTCATAAATATATATATACATTTTATAGTATAGTTCTGAAACATAATTCAATTTATTATAATGACTATTCGCGAAAGATACACAATTTAGCTTTGATACGACATCACATGACTGTAATCACCTATCTTTCCCTTAATGTTAAATTTGTATCACTCAAATGATATTACTCGTTTATTTTATTTAACACAATGTCATTAATATAATTATGAAATTTAAGCATTTGTCACATTCTAATTAGACTTAACCAATAAATAAGTATGCTATCTAATCAGCGTAAATGCACGCCATGATAATTGATGTTCATATCATATGTATCGTCTTATCAAATATTATATAAAAGACAATATTGTAGAAATATGAAATTAATTAACGGGATTCTATATTATTCTTTAACCTTCGCACGATAAAGTAAATTAGTTTATTTAGGGTGTATTCAGTACAATAAAAAATATTTTCTAGAAAAATAAGTTGATTTTTAATTTATTTTTTTGAGTTTGATTCGTAAATAAAAAAATATATAGACAAATATCATGGTAGTTGGGGTAAGGGTGTGGGATCGATGATGGGGATGAAGATTAATATGAAATATTATTTGTAGCATTTGTTTTCCCTAATTCTACTAGGAAAAATGTTTTCCTTATTTTTGAAAAATAAATAAAGAAAAATATTTTTCTTCATATCGAACCCACCGTTAGTGTTCTTTTGCTTTCCGTGTTTCTAATCACATGTGTACAAATAGAAGGATGCCTAATATGAAACACTTGTTTTCGATCAGTAAATTATTGAGCATGACTAAAGCTTAACTTTCTATCGGCAAGTCCATTTTGATGTAACATATGAACTGAACTGATATCTAAATATGTAAAATAAGAAGCTTAATTCTCAAGTAAAAATAAAAGTTTAAGCTTTGAGTAGAAACTTTGGGGTAAATCATATTGCTATTGAAAAATATTTTTTCAGTAGTATTTTTTTTTAATGAATTAAACATGTTTTTTTATGTTGAGATTTGGACTTAGGAGTTAGAATCATTAACCGCTATGATAATTGAAACATATCTAGTTTTAAAGTTTAAGTTGATAAAAATAGCATATATTTATTTACTTTAATTTATTTTATCTAATACTGTCAAATAAATTCCCTATCGTATCCAATATTGTCAAATAAAATGAAAACATATGATTCCGCCGATTTATTGAAATGGGAGTGTTCTTATTTTTCTGTTATTCTCGTATTATTTGCAAAGACCAAACTAAAGCAGTACATTAATTCAAGTGGAATAAATAATTTACTGTATACAAATAAGAATATGTCAATTTTTGGGTATGATCAAATAAAGATGGGAAAATTGTCCCTCAAATATTGATAAATTTTTGTTTTTGTCCTCAAAAGTTGTGATATTAGACTTCACATTTATTTAAAATTTAACTAATATATATGTATGTATATATATGTATGTATATGTATGCACTTTTGATCTCTATGCTGGAGATTTTCACAAATTTACCGAATTATTAATAATTATAACATTTGGTTATTCATTTATTGTATTAAGTTTGTATTGTTACTTCATATTTAGAATAATATAGTTATGTAGATCTAGAATTTTTTTTAATATAAATGTATATCATGTATAAAAGACATAAATGCACACCATTTAATCATTTGAATAAATAAGCCTAATAATACATTATGAGGATAAAAATTGATATTTGCCGACAAGTGAAGAATCAAAAAAATATTATTATCTGAATATGTATTAAGAAGTAGGATTCAAACCCTCTCTATAAAAAAGTACTTACCATTCTACTATAATCGGAGTTGGTTAGTACATGTTTAGTTTTAACTCTTTCTACCAATGGATCATAAAAATAGTCCTTTCATTTTATTTTACATCAGGGTTGAAGATTTAAAAAAAAAAAATCATAAACATACTACAACATTATTATAACACTATATTAAAAAAAAGTCGGTAAAAAATTACATTGTTTATACATGATGATTATTTTAATTTATTGTATGTACATATATAGTAGATGTTATTGATCCTCATTTAACTTTTTCCTTTATTCACTTCTTTATATTTTGAACTTCATAAATGTAAATTTTAATTTCACGATTGCTCAGAATTATTAACATTCCACCTCCCAAACTAATCCCCTACCCTGCACCCACCTCCCAAACTATTTCCTTACATAGTTACATGGCATAATGTGTTGGGAAAATAATTTTGATATCTAAAAAAAAAAAAAACTCAAAACTCTTGTCTAGGTTCTTCTATATTAATTAATAATTGAAGTCTTGTTAATGATCGTTAGTATATTTTATTATAGTTGAATATCTAGTATTGACTAATCAGTATTCTGATATTATTCCTAACATTACTCACCCGTGATTTTCAATATTTTCCAAAACAATGTAAGGTGTCGTTTTGATTAGTGATATAAAAATAATGTTTTCGAGATATTTTATCTTGTATTTGCTAATGAATACTTCCTATGCTCACTTTTACTTTTTCATTATTTCAAAAATAAATTTTTATTTTTATTTGTTACTTCTCATAGAAAAGACAAAAAAAATATTATTATTTACTTTTCATAGAAAAGACAAAAAAAAATTATTATTTACTCTTAAAATTAATTACTTATTTTTAAAATTTATTCTCCTAAATTAATAATTTAATGCACGCCGACTAACGACTGATAACCATAAAATATAGCTAGTCTTAAAGTCAATTTAAAAAATACTACTCCCTCCGTCTCATTTTATGTGAGGTAGTTTGACTCGGCACGAAGTTTAAGAAAGAAAGGAAGACTTTTAAAATTTGTGGTCCAAAATGAATGATAGAAATTTGTGTGACTGTAAATCATTTCATTAAGGGTAAAATATATATTTTATAGCTAAATTATTACTTAATATAAAAATATGTCATTCTTTTTTGAACTGATTAAAAAGAAAAGTAAGTCACATTAAATTATGATAGAGTGAGTATTAAATATGTTGATTTGACTACTGATAGACAATTTCAAGTCGTGAATTTATGAAAACTGCACTTTATAATCGTAAAAAAGATTTGAGTTAGTCAGTAGGTGTGCCTATGTATCATTTAATTTACGGCATCGTGGCATTAAATAGAACCATAACATTCCTATTTGATATTAATCAATGCTTTACCAAACATAATTATTAGTGACCAATTAACTTTGTGCAAGTGTCTTAACTACTCAGTAGAATAAGAAATAAGTTATTTATATATTACTCCCTCCGTTTATTTTTACTTGTCACTTAATTTTAAAATTAATTTTCATTTTACTTGTCACTTCCGACATATCAAGAGAAAAAATGTTTTTTTCATGTTTTACCCTAAGTATTAAATATTTATTTTTCAAATTATTTTCTAAGACATCATTTAATAGGAGATAGTTTGGTAAAATATTTATATCATTAATTATTTTCTTAATGAATGTGTCAAATCAAACTGTGACAAATAAAAATAAACAAAGAATTAATTTTTATGAAAAATTTATGTACTTATTATATATGTTTATGTAGTTAGATAAAAAAAATATTCATATATTAGTTTTTACTAGGAAATCTATGTATTATATATGTTCAAGTAACTAAATAGGAAATAAGTTATTTATATATTAATTTTTATGAGAATCTATATATTATTTTACGCAAATTAGGTGGAATAACTAATACATATATAATTAACTAATCCTTATATCATTAATATTTATATAAAATAATACATAAATTCACTCCTAATTAATCATTAAGCTTAAATCACAACTTTCTTGGCATTTCTTTTCTCTTTCTTTTTGGGATACTTCTAAATTCTAATGTTGATGTGAATATTCTTTTACTTAAATGGACATTTCAAGAAAACAAATTATTCTTTTACTTAAATGGACATTTCAAGAAATTAAATTTATTATTAACTAATTTAGTTTGAATTGGTGCTTTGATTTTCATCAAATTAAATTTCAAATATTATTATTAATATTAACAAGCTGATTAACTAGTAAAGGTACTCATCGACCAATCAAATATGCCAAAAGATTCTTTTATTGTTTTTTTTGTTAAAATTAATTTGTTATATTAAATTTCATTTGAATGGCTGAAGAAATCACGTCATTTATTTGGGATATCAGGTTATTTGAGTTGTTCGAGTCAATTAATGAGGTGGATCAATAAAATAATTAAAATGAATCGTTTTCTTTCTTGTAAAAACAGATTGGCTTAAAATAAAATTTTCATCTCAATAAAATTAAATAAAAAACCAATTAAATGGTCGAATAATTTTGTAAATAAAATATTAATAGTGTTTATTGAGTTATAAAATAAAATAAAAAGTGATTTGCTGAGTAAACTAATTTTAGTTGAGTGATCATATGAAATATTAGCTCGCAAAAAAATCCACTAAACACCACTTTTTTTTGTCTCAAAATTGTTTTCATGAAAAATTTCAAATATAATTAAATTAAGAAAGAATATTGAAAACATCCCACTAAACACTTTTTTTTGTCAAAATTATTTTCATAAAAAATTTCAAATATAATTAAATCTATATATAAATATAAAGCTGAATATAGAAAAGGTGATGTGGCACCCTTCTATGAACAACATTTGTATTTTTCTGATTTTTTATTGCATATTTTGGTTAATTTATGTTATTAATTAAAGGATAACTCCAAAACCTCATAAAGCTCAATTAAGCATGTCAACCAAATGCAGTAAAAGCCCAATTAAAACTTACAGCCCACGTTGCAGTATCCCTTCATTTCTGATTTTAAGTTGTTTACTGTAATAATTCAATTAGGCATAATTAATTACTACACTTAATACTCATTTATTTATAATTACTCAAATCCGTTAGTTTTTTTTTAAT
>JAJOOS010014977.1:0-10702 GCA_029582725.1 Solanum chiquidenum | reverse complement strand
TATTGAAATATTATGTAGTAGTTTAATCAAATAGTTAGTTAACACTGTTCAAGTCAGTTAGTTAGCACTGTTCATAGTTAGTTAGAGGCATGAGCCTAATTAAGCATTGTAGAGAATTAGTTGAGTTAGTTAGGAAATCTAGATATTTTTTACTTGCTCAATATACGTGTATATATACATTCAACATTACTTGGAATAAGATACTTGCTTCTTCCCCAAACAATCTTTTTCATCTGTTCAAGTTTGTATTCATACAGTTCATGTGACCTCCATTAATGGAGGTCTGGTAATCTCAGCTTATCACCTCTCAACACATACTCAGGAGAGAGATTACCTTTTGGAGCATCAGTCTCAAAGTAACGATAATTAAAATGCAAAGTTGGTGCAAATGGATTTTTTGGATGCAGCACCTGGAGAAACATCACACAGTAATGATTAAATTTTCTGATAAAAACTCAGGGAGCAAATAATTGTCCAAAGTCAAAACCATCATTTGCCTAATACAAAATCATTTGCATTGGAATGAAATGGGAATCTGGAAGTCTTTTTTTTCATTTGCATGGCTGATCGATCTGAGCTAGTTTGGAATAGAGTAATAAAATGTATCATTAATGACTGTTAACTAAGTAGTAGAAGCTGAAGAAAGATAAATTCTAAACTACCTGATGCAGTATACTTGACAATTCAGAAAGGCATTGTAATACCATCAATGAAATTGAAAGAAATATTTGATCAAATCAGAAGTGTAGAAACTTACTGAGCTAATCCCAGCAGCGAAAAATTGGACAGGTCCGGGCATGACATCTCCATTGTCAGTGGGCCTAGCAGCCCGATAAGCTTCGGGAGGCATAACACCATAAACAACAGAAACATTAACAGCAGCCTTCTCCCAAACAGCCCCATCTTGTAAAACCCTACTGATTCCACCACCACCACCAGGCCTTGACCAAACATCTTCTTTAAACTTTGCTCCTCCATCCACTTCCTCCAAAGCCAAACAAATACTGTCTTGCACCTCTCTGATCATCTTCTCAAACCGACCTCTAATACAACTCGAATTTGACGTAACAGAGGATCCTTTATCGGATTCTCGAAGAAAAGTTTGTGGCTTTTGGGATTCATGAGCTACTTCATTTTCAATCATTGAGGAAGATGATGCTTGAACTTGAAATGAATAATTGGCTGTTGGTAATTTTTTAGTTGTTGTGTAGGGAATGGTGAGGGGCAAGTTAATGATAGATGAAGAGAAAGAAGGGAGGGAAGGAGAATAAGGAAATGGGGTGGAGGTGGATGAAGGAGAGGACAGAATTGGAGTAAACATTGTTGATTACAATCAAATTATTTTAAAAAGAGACTAGTTTATTAATGGGCTTTTTTTTTTTGTCTTAGGAGGATGAAGGGGGAATGGTGATAAAGAGGCTTTTAAAAGAATTTAAAGGGTGAGTTGAGGAAGTTTGTTTGTTAAATATACCCACAGCTTTACTCCTCTAGTTTATGACTGCCGCAATATTTGACATCTTCAATACCAACTGCCCATTGATTTGTAAAGGAGTTATACATGCGCAAGAGATACAAGGCAACCCACAATCGTTTTGGTTTGTTTGTCAAATATTTAAGCTTCCTCTTCAAAACTAAAATAAAAGCACTTTTTTCACACTATTATTATATTTTTGAAATTTGAGTAGCAATTTGTTTCGTTGTAGAAACTACTGCACATTTATGCATCTTCTAAAAAGAAAAATAACATATACTCCCTTTGATTTAATTTATTTGTATGATTTTGACTTGAAAATAAAGAAAACTACTGTACAAATACCCTTATTTCTAACGGTTCACACTCATAAGGTGGATGGAGGGTAAATTTATACTAAATCTCATAGTTTAAGATCATTTTATGCCCTTCTATGTTAAAATAAGGAAAAATTACTTAAATACACAACTTATTTTTACCATATTCTATAAATTCTCTAGCATTTGAAAAATTACAAAAATCTTTACTCTCTCATATTTTCGGACAAATCACTTTACGCGATGTATCGGCCGGATATATCACTATACGCAATGTATCGGGACGTATGCGATGTATCAGGACGTTAAGTGATGTATCCAAAATTGAAATGTGATGTATCAGGACGTTGGACGATGTATCCGAAACTAGGACGTGATGTATCATGACGTTTTGGAATGTATCCAGATTTCACAAAATTTAAGAGATCATTATATATAATTTAGAAAAGAGTAGGGAATATGATGTAATTAACTTTTAACACTATATATTTGTGTAAATTTTCCTTAAAATAATTTGAAATTACTTAATATACGGGCTCATATATTTGACCTGATTTTGAGTTCCATAGTAAAAAAAAATTAAAAAATTCTTCTACTATCTACGCCCCCCCCCCCCAATCACTTCATCTCCCCATTTTTTCTTCTTCTTGGATCTTGTCTATCGTTTCAAATTTTAATTTTTTCTCAACTAATGATAAATTAAGCAAGGGAGAAAAAGAGAGAAAAATAACAACGAGATTCATTTATGAATAATCAGTACAATAGAAGATGATTTAATCAAGCAACTATGTACGTATACTATAATTTTTCTTTTGCTTGTATCAAATATTCAAAATAAAAGTATAAAAATGATCTTTTTTGCTATTCCCATCCACCATGAAAATAATACAAATTGAAAAAATATGAACTTGTAAGTTCATTTCAAGTTTGAATCTTTGATATCTTAATTAAGAATAAGAGATTAAAAAAAGAATAAAAAGAGGAATTGAACAAAGACAATTGGATAATCCATAGAAAATTTTATATTAATAAAAGTATTAATCTTTTTTTCAGATTGACAAGTAGACGAGACGGCTATTGATTTTACTTAGATCTCCAGTCATGAATTGGGTTATAATAAATTGGAGATTGATTTAAAATAAGTCATTAGGAATATATCATGAAATGAATATTTTAAAAAAATATTATTTTCAAACTTATCGAGTCAAAATATGAATCATATGAAGTTTTTATTATTTATTTGAGAAGGATTGAATTGTGATGGATCATTGAGTGTTGATTAAATCTTAAATTCTTCACATTTCCATACATTCCTTGTTTGATACTGTCTTGGGCCCCGTTAGAAGTGTAGTTATAAAAATTGTCTTCTATTTGATAATTTTGTACCTTGTATGTTTAAACTCAAACTAGTATCTAGTTAGCCTTTATCTTTTCAACCGCTGATAAATTGTTTTTTGTGGAATTCGAACCCAACTTTTAGTTGAGTATTTTTATTGACAACGACCGCTCACTCTTTTGATTGGTTTTGATGAATGATTTGAACGTTATCAACTATATGAACATCAAGACTAGTAATTATTTTGGAAAATATCTTGGGTTTCTGATTTTTAACAAAAACAAACCATGTAAAACGTGATTACCAATTCATACTAGACAACCATAAAACAAAACTTGAAGGATGAAAAATCAGGTTCCTAATATAGAGGGTTGAACAACTCTAGTAAAAGCCTTCCTAAATAACAGTTAATTCATGTTATAGAATACATCTAGCTATCTAGTGACTTCTCCAACCTAATTGATTGCATATAAAGAAATTTCGTATGGGGATCGATAGACATGAAGGGAAAACTTCGCTTAGTAAAGTGGGACATAATTACTAAGGATAAAGAAGAATAGCGGTTATGAGGCTCTCCTCTCAAATTATATTGGAGATTGATTAAGAAACCATCAATCTCTAAATCAAGGCTATTTTTTTTCTTCATCTTCTTTCCTTCCCTCCCCCCCCCCCCACCTCAGCCTGAATCCACCCGCCTAACCTTGGGCTCTTTCTTTTTCTTCCCTTGTCACCCGTTATATTATATTCCTCTGGTGATTATTGAGATTTTTGTGAAAATAATTGACGTTGATACATTATTTCGAAATTAATGACGATGAGAAATCAAAGTATATCAAATTTCTTATATCATTTTTAACAAGTTAATGAATGGTGATAAATGCTCGATCGGAGTTATTAAAAATAGAGATACACAAATGTGGTCAACTTTTTAACTCCAATGACCGGGGCGGCATCCTCCTATAATAATTAGCAGTACTGAACAAGCGAGTCATCGGTCCGAGGAAAGAAAGGGGCCACCTTTGAAAAAGAAAAAAAAGGAACTCGCTAGGCCTTCTTCTTGCAAATTCAATTAGCAGATTCAGTTTGTTTATTACAAAAAATGAAAAGAAAAAAAAAAAAAAAAAAGGTAGAATTTGAGGTCTTTAAAATGATGATTTGAAGAAGAAGAAAACTGGTACATGAGTGTGGGGTGAGGTTATCTTCTTTTATAAATTGAGAAATTAATAGTAATTAATTTAATTAATTTTTAGTTATCTAGTTAATGCATGCCAAATGTCAAGAAAATAGGTATGAATTTTTTTTTAAATAAAATAAAATAAATTAATATTCATTCACACGTCCAATAGCAGTGATATACACTTATTTTTCTATATCAATGTATTGTGTTTAATAGGTCCATGTTTTGAACAACTAGATATTCAATATGTTGGGAAAAGCAAGGCACTAACAAGAATGTCTGACATGATAACAATGGAATAATACCCAAGTCTAAGCTTTCCCTTTCAATTTGAACCAAGAGAAGACAAACTAAATCAAGCAATACGAAGAATGGACAACAAGTATATCAACCAAACTAAAACAGTAATACAAGAATAAACCAATCACACAAGACACATAGATTTACGTGGAAAACCCTTCGATGTGAAGAGTAAAAAACTACAGGATCAAATGCTCCACTATAAACACCAAGAGTTACAAAATTATTCTCCAATATTGGCCACAAAACAAGTGTCAAACAACGACCAACAACAAAATAATATCGCACCAAAACTAGAGAATTAAAGGAGAGATTTCACCCAAAAATGAGCTATTGTTCATGCCCCAAAATCAGAAGCTACAGACCTCCAAATCCGATCTTCACCTTTGAATTGCAAGAACCAGATGCTGAGAACTCCCAGTTCAAATTTGAGCATGATCCAATGGTTAACGAAGTGGAAAACTCTGTTTGAAGCAGACTGCCTGAGCAGAAAATTTCTTGAAGCAAATACGAGATTTTTCTCTATTTCTCTCAAACTCTAAAACGAATCTCTCTTGTTTTTCTCTCTTGTGTTTCTGAAAATAAGACCTAAATAAGGCTTATATATGCCACATAATATTGGGCTTATGGGCTAAAGTGGGTTGGTCCTAATAAGACTTTTATTTATAAGCAACTTTCACATATAACAAATATAAAAAGAGGAACTTTCACATATAGCCACTCAAAAATAGCTTAATTACTCTCCATAGCTATAGTTTGATAATTACAATTCGTAGCTACATGTTATAGGGAGGAGAGTGGCGAACGAGACTGGGAGAGAGAGGGCAAAGAGTGGGAGAGAGGTGAATTGTATATGTATATCAGTTAGATAATTGTATGTTATACATATGTATTTGTATATATGGCAAACGAGATTGGGAGAGAGGCGAGCGAGAGAGGGCAGAGAGTGGGAAAGAAGTGAATTGTATATGTATATCAGTTAGATAATTGTATATTATACATATGCATTTGTATATATGGAAAGCGAGATTTGGAGAGGGAGGAGAGAGGTGAGCGAGATTGGGAGAGGGAGGAGAGAGGCGAGCGAGAGAGGGCAGAGAGTGAGAGAGAGGTGAATTGTATATGTATATCGGTTAGATAATTGTATATTATACATATGTATTTGTATATTCTGGTGAATTATACATATACAAACGTGGCAAATTATACAAACTCGAAGTCAGCCAAGGTAATTAATGTATAATGTTAGTTGCGAGTGGTAATTATAGCAAACTATAGCTATGATGAGTAATTAAGTAGTATAAATTTGCTTAACCACGTAATTTTCCCTTATAAAAATCATATTTGTATGTTATAGCTATAGTTTGTATAATTGCGCTCCACAACAAACTTTATGTTTGCTATGGAGCATTAGATTGTATAATTCACTAGCAATGCTTCAGATTTGTATAATTTCGTTGGCAGACCATTTGTATAAATCGTTGACAGCCTCTCATTTGTATAAATCGCTGACAGCCTCTCAATTCAATTTTATTTGTTTGTATATCTGCATAAAATTTAAATTTGTATACAATTGAATCGAAATAAAATATTTGGATATCAAATCTCTCTCGCTTTATACAACACAAATTGTACATTGTAACTTGTATAATCTGTGTTTGTATAAAGCGAGAAAGAGAGAAAGACAAAAGAGAACTGGGCAGGGAAAGATCTGTATTTGCATAATTATAAGTGTATAGGACGAAAATATATGTATTCGTATTTGTATATACAGTTTTCTCTCGCTTTATACAAACACAAACACATTTTATACATTTGTATTTGTATAAAAGCGAGAGAGGCGAGGGAGAGACTGGCGAGAGTGGCGAGCGAGAAATCTAGGGAGAGAAGCGAATGACAACAGTTTGCTACGGGTTAAAATTAAATCAAATTATGATTATAATATTTAATTTGAATTAATAGTTTGCTATTATATACAATTTCTCCAAATTTATCCACATAGGAAGGAAAAAAAGATCCTAAACCCAACACAATAGGTACAAATCCTAGTTAAAATGTCTAAGTGAATACGAACAACTTTAAGATGTTGTGAATAAATTAAGCCAATTATTTATGGGTTGTTGATGAAAAATGATATTAACAAAACAGTTTGTGATGCCATTAACCACGGCTCATGAACTCTTGAGAGTATCTCTAGTTCCATTCCCAGAGAATTAGCAAATACTCTCTCCGTCCCATTTTATGTGGCACCATTTCCTTTTTGATCAGTCCAAAAAAAAATGTCACATTTCCTTATATGGTAAGTATTTAAAGGTAAACTTCCTCTTTTACCCTTGTTGGTCTCACTTAATCTTAAAGATAGTAATCTAATACATTTACGGAGAAGGGCCTAAAATGCCCCTCAAGTACTTGAATTGGTACAAAATTACCCTCCATTCACCTATCGGCTCTAAAATACCCCTAACGTCCACATTTCGGCTAAAAAATACCTTTATATCTAACGGATCATACTCATTAGATGGATGGAGGGTAATATTGTACCAAATCTCATAGTTTAAGGGCATTTTAGGCCCTTTTCTATTAAAATATTTTGAAATTACTTAATAGATAAGCTCACATGATTGACTTGATTTTGAATTTCATAGTAAATTTAAAATTATAAAAAGGTTAGGCATCTACTCTCTACACTCCTCCCTCCCCGGCCCTTCAATTCCTATCTCTTCCTTCTTCTTTTTTCTATTTGAATCTTGCCCACCATTCTATTTTTTTTTAATTTATGACAAACAAGAGAGAAAAATGAGGAAAATAACGATGTATTCATATAAAAATAATTAGTTCAATAAAAGATGACTTAATTAAGCAAATATATACAAATATTACAGTTTTCTTTTGTGTGTACCCAAAATTAAAAATAAAAGAATAAAAATAATCATTTCTCTTATCCCCACCCTCATCCCATCATGACAATAATACTAATTAAAAGAATATAATTATGTGAGTTCATTTCAAGTTTGAGTCCCAGATATCCTAATTAATTAAGAATAAGAGATTACAAAACAGAATAAAAGATAAAATGAAAAAGACATTTGGATAATTGAGAGAAATTTTTTTTATTAATGAAAATAGTTTTTTTTAGATGGACAATCAGTCGGGGTTAGTATGGATTTTAGTTGGATCCCCATTTATGAGTTAGGTTACGTTACAATAAATTGAGGTCGATTTAAAATAGGCCAATAGAAAGATATCATGAAATTAATTATTTTTTTAATATTATTTTCAAGTGTATCGGGTCAAAATATGAACCATAAGTGATTTTATAGGAAAATAGAAATTTTAAAATTATCATTTTTATTATTTATTTGAGAAGGGTTTAAATTTTGACCAATCACATTAAGCATATAATAAATAAATATTTAATAATTTTACTTTAAGGGATATTAAAAATAAGGGCAAATATAAGTAAAAGAATTAACATCGAGGGTATTTTTGAGCCGAAAGGTGGACGTCAGGGGTATTTTAGGATCGATAGGTGGATGGAGGGTAATTTTGTACCAATTCAAATACTTGAGGGGTATTTTAGACCCTTCTCCGATACATTTATGAGGAGAGAGAAAAGTGAGTCTACTTTTTAAAGGACAATTTGGTAAACATTTCAAAGTCTTCATTTATTTCTTAAATTCCGTGCCCGGTCAAATATTACCACATAAAATGAGACGGAGGGAGTAATATTCACGCTCTACATATTTCCAAAAACTCGAATCCCAAAGATAATATCACATGGTCTATCACTACACATGGTGACTTAACTACAAAATTTGCCTATAATTTTAGTACTAACAAAAAAATGACCCTCAAGTCATATCTCAAGCAACTTTAAGTGGGTTTGTAAACTTAGATGCCCAAGAAAAATAAAATATCGTCTACCAACATACCACTACCTCAACTCACAACTAAAAAAATAATGAATATCGATCTATAAATATCAATTTCCGAAGGTCGGTATTTCTTGAAATACCGATCAAATACCAACTTCCCAGCTTAGGTCGGAATAAGCTTGATCGCTATTCGACACCGACCTCTGGAGGTCGGTATTTACTAACCTCTCAAAGTCAATTTTAATTTTAAGTTGGAAAATTCATTATTTTATTTTCTGACTTGCTGATGTCACTTTTAGATATTTGTTTATTTTTTTTAATTATTATTTTCGTCTTCTGAATGTCGGAATATTTACTTCTCATATTTTGAAATATCGACAACCGGAGGTCGGCATTTGTTAATTTTTAATATTTTCAACCTCTGAAAAATCAGTATATTTTAATTTTAATTTTTAAATTCAGACCTCTAGAGGTCGGTAATTTTTATTTTTTACTTTATTTATTTTTGAGATTCTGACCTCCAGAGGTTGGTATTTTTTATTTTTTATTTTATTTATTTTTGAGATTCTGACCTCCAGAGATCGGTATTTTTATTTTTTAGATTCTGACCTCCAGAGGTCGGTATTTTTATTTTTTATTTTTCAGATTCTGACCTCCGAAGGTCGGTATTTTTATTTTTTATTTTTGAGATTCTGACCTCCGGAGGTCGATTTTCTGCTACAAAACTGGCAGCAAATTGCTGCAATTTTAGTTGCCCACCTGCATATTTATACCAAAACAATTCAAAGAGCTGCCAACACAATATTTTCAACATATACATTAAACTACTTCAAAATAAACTTCATCCAACTTCAAAAGAAACTTCATCCAACTTCAAAATAAACTAAAATATTTTCAACATATACATTAAACTACTTCAAAATAAACTTCATCCGATTTCAAAATAAACTAAAATACGATCAAACAATTCCAAAATTATAGAAGTCTAAAATGTCAAATAGATACAACTACTCCTCATCACCCTCACTCTCCTTATCAGAATTATCATTCTCATCACCCTCCTGATCAGATCCATCACTGATGGCCGGACATGGGAGAATAACTTTTCTTGATTCAAAAAGAAAAGTTAGTTGGGCTTGAAGCGCTGCATACCTCTTCCTCTCTCTTTCTTCTCTCTTCTTCTCTCTGTCGGCTACAACAACAAGCTCGACATTGAGATAAGACATCTTACTCTCCATTGCAGATATTGTCTCTCTATACCCCACCATCGAAGCTTGAGGCTGATGAACCACAATACCAAGACTTCTTCTGATACGCCTTTTCTGTTAAGCCGTAGACTGAACCTCTAATCGGTTCACCTGCACTCTGTTTCCAAAGATTCTCGTGTTCTTCTTGTGTAAGTGGTCTATCCTGACTCTCAAAAGGTAGATTACTATGATATTGCTTAGATATTCGTATAAACCTATCTTGTAATTTAAACAAAGAACTCTAAGAATAAGAATATAATACATACAAGGAAAATAATTTTTTTTTAGTTTGAATGGAGTTCTTGCATATGTCTCTTGAGCACGTGGTTCAATTCATCAACTAAATCACACTATTTATTTGAACTTATTTAAACAATTTAACAACTTTTTAACTTTAACTAGTTTAGTTTTGACTTAATTCCAACAACTAAATTCACCAACTAACACTACAAAAAAAATGCTTAATTTGTGGCGGTTAATATGTGGGAGATTTTAGAAATCTCAATTATAATTTATTTTGTGACATTTTATTCTGACCCCCACAATATAAAACTTTTTGTGGTGATTTTATTAAGGAGGTTAGAAAATCAGCACAATTTAATATTGTTTGTGGCGATTATCGACCCCCAAAAATTTATTAAATTTGTTACTTATTTATTTTTATTATTATTCAAATTATATAATATAATACATTGGATATTGAAGTTAATTTCATCATATATACACATCCTTTTCCTTCTTCATTTTAACTTAGATTGTTATTTTTTGATCCTCTATTTCTTTATCTATTAAAATACTTTTTGAATTATTTTTTTTACTTTGTAGATGCAATTTCACTTCAACATTTTAACTAATATGGTAATACTTTACTTTGCATTATTTAGTGATTTTGGTTGTCTCATAACACAAAAAATTAACTTTTATAATTATCACTTCAACATTTTAATTAATATGGTAATACTTTACTTTGTATTATTTA
>JAJOOS010014970.1:0-10918 GCA_029582725.1 Solanum chiquidenum | reverse complement strand
GTTGGGTTAGTTCACCCACACACCAACTTGTTTCAATCCAATTGTTTTGAGTTGTTTACATGTTGAAGAAGTAAGGTTCTTGAAGAACAAATTGTAGAATTCTTGTTGGTTGAGTTGTTGATGCTTGGGGGTGAATTGATCCATGTTTCCGGATTGTTTTTCGATTTAGATTGGTTGTATATTGAGGGTACAATTGATCCTAAGTGTTTGGGGAAAGAACTAGGTAAGATTGGAGGGTTTAGAGATGAAAAACGGAGAAGAAAAATCGAGAACACCTGGGTAACGGGGTTGGGGAGCCGCGCCAGCCAGCGCCCCAAAGCAGTGTTTTATTTAAGAAAAATATAATTCAGACTGGTTTAAGAGTCGCCACTTAATTTTTTAAGAAAAATCAAGAAAACTATTTTTCAAAAGATTAAAACAGTAAATCTAATGAAAAAATATTTAAAGGGGGTTCGAGGTTCTTATTAATATTCTAGGAAGGTTTTTAAAGCACCTAGAATATCCACTAATGTGGTTATCCGACGATTAACTACTTGGCTAAAATAATTTTAACTTAACTTGACTTGCGAAATTGAACTATTTTTTTTATAGTTAGGATCATTTTGAGGGAGAAATAGAAAAAAAAAAAGTAATATTATTTAAGTGAAGTGTTTTGTAGACTTATTTATTATTTACTTATATTTTTAATTCAAGTAAGAGATTTATAATTTGGTTAAGTGATTATTTCAAAATGGGTGTCTTCTGGGGGGTTTGAATGTTTGAAACCTTAAGATCGATAGCAAATAAACAAACATAATAAATAAAGAGAGAGATTTGGACCCAAGTCTGGTTTTCCTGTACGCCTGGGCCAGTACTTGGGCTATGATTTCAGGTTTAGGCCCTTGGACCATTTAAGTCATTTGTACCTGTCCTATTCTAACGAGATAGTAATAAACAAGTAGGCTTAGGCCCAATAATAACAAAATACAATTTTCAAAAATAAAATGTGAGCCTTTTTTGACCCAATTTCTTCAACTCTCAGATCTGCTTCGAATTCTTTCGACTTTGAGACCTATACGTCAAATCTTTGATATGTGGTTGACTTGAATAGGAGAATGAGACGGGGAGTCCATACGGGACTCGAATAGGAGAGTGTTCATGCAAAGAAGAGGACAAAACAAGAATATAAATTAGAAGTAGGGCCCACCTTAAATTTATACACTACAACTAAGGCACACAAAAATGAAATAAGGCAAGGTATGCATGTGACTAGTTCACTGCCAAACTATGCAAAGATGACCAAAGAGAGCATGTAATATTTAAAGAACCTCCACTTAAAATTGAACCAACCCCCCACGTGATAAGATAGAATACCAATGATCATTATAGATAAGCAATTAAACTGATAGTGACAAAAAAAAGGAGAATAGACTAGTGCATAATTATCTAGATGACGACAAACAATAAGAAAGCAACTATTAATCAGATTATAGAGTACACCATTGAAATTATCCTCTATCCAAAACTATTATTGGAAGGAAATAAAAAAAAAGTAACGAAACAAAAATAAATAAAAAATAAATAAATAAATAAAAAGAAATAAAAAAGAAATAAATAAAATATGATCATTCATATAATTAGCAAATCGCAGAGTAGGCTCTCTATAAGAAAAGGAATTATTTCATAATAAAAGGAAGAAAAACAAGACATGCTTACTCATGGGTCCAACTATTAAGACTTGTTCAAAATGAATTACAAAGAGAATAATATCACAAAGAGGTTTGTATCATGGATTAAGATAGGGCTCAGGCAACAAGAATGACTACCGAAATAAAAAAAAAAAGAAAAAAAAAGAAGAAGATAGTAACGAGATTGAGGAAAAACTTGAAGTTACAGGAGACAAACCCAATTTAATTATAAACTTGAATATGGTATGCTCCTTTACTATCCAAACTAGGACAAGAAATATACTAGACTAGACATGAATTTTAAACTAAAGCCACCTTATTACTACTAGTAGCAGCAAACAAATGATTTAGGACTTCAAAATAAATGAATGGAGAAAGATTATTTTGAATAATCTAAGTAGGGAGGTGAGGGAACACTTGACTCTACTTTAAGCTAAACAAATATGGGCAGCGCCATAAGGCAGCATGCTACTACTGTATCAACTAATTCTTAGCTTTTAACATATTTAAGTCAACAACAAGTAACAACCGATGATAAATAATGGAGGAATGGACACTTAAAGATGGAATGGGGTCTTGCAACAAGCTCGATAACAGGTTCCACGATGACGACAACAAAGCAAACAACTAGAGTCTTGCAACACGAATATTAGCACAGCAAAAAGGCGCTCCTACTTGGACATATCAGATCACTGAACTATATTAGACTCAAACTAACCCGGAATCGTCCATCATCAATTCTAAAAATAAAAAAAATACTAATGAACCGATTTAAACATTTAAAATTAGTATATCGGCAGGCGAGAAAGAAACTCCATCGAATCCCGATAGCTACGGTGAACTAATTAGAGTCAAAGCAGAAGAATAAGGGTGATTAACCATGGATTTTGCAACCCTACACATGTTCCTGATTTATTATGCAGGACACTCATCTAATAGCCACAATACAAGAGAAACAAAAGCATGAAAGCGCAAGACTTCGATTATACGAGAATCTGGACACATATAAAGTACAACAAGACAGAAAAGTGTGAAGAAATAAGAGGGAACCAGGTTTACCTTTCTCGGAGCAACGAATCAGGACGACGAGTTGCCGGAGACTTCCACCACCAACAACGGATTCCAATGGACCAGGAGGGTGACAAACGAGATAACAAAAGTGAAAATCGGACTCGAAACTGATTGTTTCTCTGTATTTTGTAGATATTTTTATGGTTATTTCTTGCTATATTGCTCTCTGTATATCAGTTAGAACAATACCAACCTTTCCAAATTTTCTCTCAAAAAAAAAAAATCGCCCCCTCTACCAGAGAACAGAGGATAGTACTTATAGAGGGGTTTTAGGGTTCCAATCCTTTTTTTTTTTGGGGGAAAATGGATAGAATTCGGATAGAGAAAGTCCAATTCCAAATTCAAACTCTCAAAAAAAACTTTCACCAATTCGGACACACACTATTTTCTCTGAAATTTCATCCCCATTCCGAAAGAGGAAATGGGGACAGACGCGTGTTGTTGTCCTGCTGTATGACTGCGAATTGAAAGGGATGGGGAAATGAGGCAAAAGAGACGCAGCTACTGCTTTCCGTCCATCTCGTTGACGCCGTGAGTGAGCTGCTGCCATTGATCGATGTTGTCGTTCGAAGTTGTTGTTGGTGTCGTTTTGGGAGTTGTTGCTCACACCGCTTGGCATTGCTGTTTTTTTTTTTCACGACGTGTTGTCGCTTGAGAATGAGTTGTTGTTAACGTTACTGGGTGATATGGAATTGGGTCTTCATTGTGGGCTGGAAATTGGGCCGGGTCGGTTGAACGAGTGGGCCGAATGAATCAAATAGAAGCTGGAATTGGGCTAAAGAATTAGGAATAAGTCCAAGTGGATTGCAATTGGTCCATTGAATTGTGAGCAAAGATCCAATCGAATTTATTTAGCAAACTCGGTTAAGATCTAAACAAGAGGAATTAACAAGGTTAATTACAAGCTTCTTAAATTTAACAAAATAAAATAATCGACTTGATTCCAAAATAAATAACTTAGACACTAACTAATTAATTCAAAATCGTAAATATGATTTAAACTAACTAAACTACTAAAATACTTAGCTAAATATATATATATATTATTATTATTATTATTATTTATTTATTTATATAATTTCCAAATATTTATAAAATATATTAATTATATAAGTAATTATATAAAACATGTATATTATCTAAAAGTTGTAAAAAGTGACAAAACTATTTAAAACTAACTTGAACAATATTTTGAATTTTATAAAGTCAATTATTTCAAATCGTTGGTAATTTAAGAAGCTCGATGATTAATCTATCATCGTGGAGGGTCAAAATTAGGTGTCAACAAGCAGCCTCTGAAGTTTTGGCCTTGGGGCGCCGCGCCAGCCAGATCCCCCCACAGACTTCTCTGAAGTTTGGGGCCTGGCGCCCCACGCCTCTCAGAGCGCCAAGGACGCCAGTACACCCCATTCTTCCCCCATCTTTTCGTACTAGTTTCCAAGCGATGTACCTACATTTTATAGTTGATTCTCACACTCTAAGGTACATCTAAACATCATGAAATCATCCATAAATGTGAGATCATGAACCTTGAATCCGTAATCCAATTCAAGGAAAGTTAGGATCAAAGTCAAAGAAGTTAAGAGTCAAGTCTAGGAGTTAAGAAGTAAGTCAAAACCAAGTTTATTAAAGTTTTCAAGAGTCTTTAACAAACGTTTTAACTTCGTTTTAAGGCTCAAGTTTCAAGTTAAGCAAAGAGTTGAGTTCATTTCTCAAAAAGATATAAGGGGACCAAGTATTCCCAAAGAGTTTATAAATGTTTTCACATTTGAGCAACAAAGGAAACATCGATTCCAAGAGAGCTTTTAAGCTAAGTTTTGAGTAATTATCTCAATTCAAAGAAAGAGTTTTGTTTTAACAAACATATGAGCTAAGTATATTTTGGGAGTAGTATTGAGCACTGATATGGGGTTACGAGTTCATATTAACTCAAGTCTCCATAAACCATGTAGCCATCATGGGTAGTAAAGGATCATACTTTTTAGATGACTCCTTAAGATGCTTTTAGCGTAGACTAGTGGATCCACTAAGTTAAGCGTTCTATATGACGGCAAAGTATATGACAGTTCTAGCAGCGTGGGCAAGACGTTGTATCACCACTTAGGCTCATAGTGGTGGTTGTCGGTTAGAGAATATCCCACTAAAGTTATATTACTTTTATATTTAAGTAAAGTTGAGTTTGTTATTGCTTTATCTTTAACAAACTAAGTTGTTTACACTGTTTTACAAGCTTTATATATATTGCATGTGTCTTATTATTTTATATTAAGTTCAGTTGTTCACAAGTTAAACAGAGCCAAGGTAAGTGTTCCTTTGTACTCCTTTCAAGCTTAAGTTGTTATTTAGCTTTCCAACTCCCATACTCGTACATTCAATGTACTGATGCCAGTTGGCCTGCATCTTATTATGATGCAGACGCAGGTAACCAGGATCAGCATCCAGCGCGCCGTTGATCCAGTTGAGCACTCCAGAGTCAGTGGTGAGCCTCGTAGCATTCCAGAGGACTCTTTTATTTCACTTTTCTAGTTTTTCTTTATTATGATGTTATGGGGTCTGCCCCAACATCCATCTCAGTATTATAGAGGCTTCATAGACAGTTAGACAGTTAGTATTGAGTCTCTGCAGATACTTTGTTTTGTGACATAAGTTGCCATTTTGGCTAAGATGTTATCATTTAAACTATTGCATTGAGATTAATCTTATCAGTTAAGTCTTCCGCTGAGTTAAGTAAGCCAGGCCAAGGGCCGCTTGGGGCCAGCGATGGTCTCCGAGTGCCGGCCACGTCCAGGGTGTAGGCTCGGGACGTGACACTGTGGAGATGATGAGAAGATCCTTTTGGTAATTTCTTGTTCTTGAAAGTTCTTGATTGAGTGAATTTTGAAGCTTTTAATTCACCAAGAAAAATATTCTACATTTCCAGCTCCACTAACACAATCAAGAATAATGAATAAGAAGGTTTATTCATATATTCATGCACATTTGTGTTATTATGTACAAAATCAGCAACAACATTAAATGAAACAACACGACAAAGTTGTTTCACATTGTTAGCCATGAACTGAATTCGAGTCTCCAAACATTTCAGCTTCTCATCGTCAACATAATCATTTATTTTTGTGGCATATAAGTATCTCAAAAATCTCATTTTCTTTTGAACAATTTTCAGATGCTTAATAAATCAGTTTGTAAGGCTTTCTTTAGGACCAATCCATATATTTCCAGGAACATCATTTAGATTCTTTTCATGGCAGTCCATATATTTCGTCAAATCAAAATCATTCAACTCATAATTGTAACTTAATCTGGCCGTATTACCTTCAAAGAATTCCAACAAATGTGATTCTAACCTTTCCAGATTAAGGTTAGTTTCACATTCATCTGGAATCTTATCCAATACTTGGTGAAGCATTTTCACAGTCGATTTGGCCTTCTCTGTGAGTTCCACTAAGAAATCCGGCAAAAGAACATGGTGGCCAATGATCATGTTGACAAAGGCTAGACGAATGATATATGCATTAAAAAAACATGCTAGGAGGAAAGACTTACAAGAAAATATTGCAGATTTAAAGAAATGCAACCAAGCACAAGAGGAAGAAACTCTTTTCGAAATTAAAAGTTAGAGAAAGTCAAAAAAAAAAAAGGAAAGAAAAAGGAGTTGAAGAAAAGGGCATCAACGAGAGTTGAAGAGAGAGTGCTCCAACACCAAAAAAAAAAAAAGGAGTCGGTGGGAAGGACATCAATGAGAGTTGGAGAGAGAGTACTCCAACATTACAAAAAAAAAAATTGGTGGGAAGAGCATTAACCTTGGAAGTTGGAGAGAAGTGCTCCAACATAACCAAGAAAAAAATATTGTGAGTTAGAGAGAAAGTGCTCTAACACTTGAAAGTTGGAGATAAAGTATTTCAACACAACCAAGAAAAAAATAAATGAAAATTGAAAAGAAACAATTAAAGATTGAAGAATTTTTTTCCAGAACAACAAGGATGACAAGAATGAAATTGAAGATTGAAGAAAAGTGCTCAAATACAACAATAATGACAAGAAGAAAAAAGGCAAGAGTATACAACTTTGAATTACGGGAGACTGTTGGAATAATAATTCAAAGTTGGAGTAGGATTCCTAAGTCTTTTAGGATTTGTTATTTTTTGTATTTATTTAATTAATGTCTAGTTAAGATTTGTTTGTCCTACTATATATATGAATAAGTTTTTTAGTTCTACTTTAATTTGGTTTCTTATTTTTATAAATAGAGATGTTGTTAGAATAGAAATATATAGAAAACACAGAAATATACAGAAAAATACATAATAGATAGAACTTGAAGTAAGATTCAAGAACTTTTGAGTTCATAAATATAATATTTTCCTTCGGAACTCGATCCATTTTATAGATTTTTTGCAATGAAAGATTCGACTGATAGAACAAGTACAATAAAATAAAAATTTGTTAATTTAGGGCATGTTTCGGACAGGTGATATATGAAATTAAAATTATGGTATGAAATTTTGTTTGGATATGCAATTCAAATTTCTTAAATTATATTTTTTCTCATAAACATGAAAACCTACAAGTTGTGAAAACTATTAAAATTTCCTCAATTCTTATGCAATCTTATCAAATGAGCAAATTATCATTCGTACACAAGATATCAAAATATCCTAAAGCACCACATTGATGATTGATTATATCGAGTAAATTATTCTTATACTTGAAATAATTTTACAGGTGTTGCATAAAAGGTATAAAGAAGAAAAACAATGCATAGAAGAAAAATCACATTTTTACAAAAAAAGAGAGAAAAAGAAAAGGCTTTCTAATATAGTAGTAATAACAATTAGTTGAGTGGACTATTTGTGAAATCAACTTTGTATCTATAGGAAAAAAGTAATTCATAATGACGATAGACTTACAATGAAACCAGCTTGTAGTTTTGTCTTCTATTAAGCCTGTTTAGTATCTTCAATTTTGTGATCCAATCATAAAAAGGAGCAAAAGAAATGATAATTAATATTGAAAGCAGGTTTCATCAAGAGAAAAAATAAATATTATGAGGTAAAAAAAGAGTAATAATTCTCAGATCTGGATTATGTTCCAACAAAGAAATTAGAGGAAGTTTATTGAAATGAAGTGGATGAAGGTTTAAACTTTAAAGGAAGAAGGAAGAGATGAACTATACTAGCAAGTTTGCTTTAGGTGGTATTTGTAACGTAGCTTAATAATATATACAACTACTCCCTCCGTTCTATTTTATGTTGCATCGTTTGACTTGATACGGTATTTTAAAAAATTGACTTTTGAAACTTGTGGTTATAAATCATTTCATTTAGGGTAAAAGATGAATTTTGAAGTGAGATTATTTCTAATTATAGTAAGTTGGCATTCTTTTTGGAACGGACTAAAAAAAATAGTGTCATATAAAATAGGACAGAAAGTGTATACAGTATATTATTTGTCCTTTTTTAGGAAAATACACTAAAATCCCCATAAATCATAGTTCAACAACCGTTTAAATAATGAACTTTTTGTTCAACCTTACTATGCATGTAATGTATAGAACTCAATCCATTTTGTTGATCTTTCGCCATGAAAGATTTGAATGATAGAACAAGTATGATAAAACATTAAAAATTTACAAATTTGGGGCTCGTTTAGAGAGGCAATATGAAATTATGGTATGGAGTCATATTGATATAAAGTTGAAGTTTTGATTGGGCATGCAATTTTAATTTCTTAAATTGTATTTTTTTCATAAACATGAAAAATCAACAAGTTGTGAAAATCTTCAAATTTACTCAAAAATATGCATTCTTACCAAATGAGCAAACTATCATTCATAAATAAGATATCGAAATATCCTAAAGCGCCACATTGATAAATCATATATCTTCATGTTCCTTTTATAAATAAATGTTTGCGATTAAAAACTTTCAAATACATATAATCTTATAAAAATCAATTGTCACCAATAGCAGTAACTAGCTATTCATGCAATCATTTTGCATGGTACGAACAATCTATTCACGACAAGCATGAGTTTTTTTATGCAAAATTTAAAATGATGAATATTTTTTTATAAAAATAATAATATAAACTTATGAGTCAAATTTTACATTTAAAATAATTTGAAATTCCAAGTCATTCTCTTTTGAAGAATTTGGGATTTGAAATCATAATTCAAAAGCGCAAGTTCATGAATTGATTTGAAATCATGACTTTATACAGTATATCCAAACACAAACTTTTAAGAGAAAAGAAAGATATATGGTCCATATTTAAAGACAAATGTTAGTTAATACCAAATTAAATGAGACGTTTATTTAATGCTATTTTTGAAGTTGTTACCTTCTAAACTTTAATTATGAATATGACCCACGAGACAATATTGGTACAAAGGAAGTCTACTTTTTGTTTTCTTCAAGCACGCAGATGGGACCATGAGGTAATTTGTCAAGTAAATGAATTAAAATGCTATCTTTTCAACTCCATTTGGCATTTTGAATCGAACTTCACTCTATTGCTTGAGAAATTCGAACATTTCCTGAGATAATACTTTGTAAAAAAAATCCATAAGTTTAATTTTCGAATACGAGTTAATTTTCTATACGGTCATCCAAGTATTGATCTCACTAAAGTCACTATTGAATTTTTCTTCCATATATATTTAATTTACCTTTAGTATTCTATGCTGCTAAAATTTTATGTTTGTTGGTTGATAATTAATGAAAGGTGTTATATTCAATCAGATCAAAATAACTTAAGTAGGTATATCCATAAATGAATTTTGCAGGCGCTGCTTAGAAATTAAAGGGGAAAATACAAATGAATAAAGCAATCACACATGCAAATGGGGCCTATGAGTTGACTTATCAAGCAATAATAAAGTCGCATGTGAAGTACTTTGCTATTCTCTTTTACAATAAATGATAAAAATAATAATTACAAAATATGCAAAGACTTTTTGACCCCAAATTTTCCTCCTATGTTTGATTAGATTATTAGTTAGAAAAATCAATTAAGCAATTCAAAAAGGAAATGACATTTAGGCCTAATTTAATTTTTAAAATTGGCTCATTAGTGGAGCATTGTTTAAGTAGGTGTTTAAACATGTGATTTCATCAAATAATGAGTTGAAATCAGCATTTAAACATACAATTTTATCTCATGATTTTAAATAATGAGATGAAATCTCAAATTTTCCAAAAAACTTGATTTGAAAATTTCGTATCATGATTTCACATTTTTAATATACAAAAATTAACTAACAAGTTTATATTTTATTAAAAATAAATTACTACCAATCATTTATTTCATATTTAAACAAAATTTATAATATATTATTATTTTTTACCAAGGTTTAGACCATTTATATCAAATATAATAATTACTCTTACCAACCAAATTTTTTATTCATGGAATATAAAGATGATCACTGCACCAAAAACATCTACTAGCGCCAGTAAATAGTGATAAAACTTTACCGACATTAGTTAATTATCCTTAGATCTAATGTCGCTATTGGCTTTAGAGACAATTACGAAGATTGTTAATTGCCTCTAAAAATACATATTTTGCAGCAATTAAGCTATTGTCGTTAATTAATTGTCACTATAGATCATTTCTGATGTAATTTGATATAGTTATTAGTGATATTGACCAACAAACGATTCAAAGTAACAATGTTGAAAGTCGACACAGGCAATAAAAATCTTTAAAGTCCCTCAGGTTTCCTTTGAGTATTTCCTGATATTCGGGGTCTTTCTTAGTATTCTGAATATGTGAATTCATTGACAAAGGAGGCAAATGTCTTATCATGTTGGATGATGTTTGGATGACAGATGTTGTGGATTCCGTCATGAATGTTTTCCCCAGAGACAGAAGAAAAGGCCACCGAATCATGATCACCACTCGTGACTGATGGACGTGTTAGTATATATGACAATGCTTTCAAAAGTTTCCAATTATATTGTTGGAAAACAGAGTTTTGATAACAAAAAAAATCACTTAGGAAGGAGAAGTTTGAGGAGTTAGCTGATGGTGGTTTCATCTCTGAGGTGACTGACGAGCACATACGCTATACTGTCGGAGATTTCAAGCTACAGCCATCAAGATACAAAAGATGAAGGGATAATATAAAAATTCACATGGGATATATGTGCAATGCACGTGTCCTGAAACTAGTT
>JAJOOS010014967.1:0-10941 GCA_029582725.1 Solanum chiquidenum | reverse complement strand
TGGAGTAATCTCAGTTCTCCATCCCATTAAGAGCAGGCGTAAAGGCTGCCTTGTTGAGACTCTGTAAACTCTATTTTCTCTTGCCTTGATATTCATGTATCGCGTATTTGATTCTTTGGCTAAGAAAAGAAAAACTAAGCTAACCCAGGCCTCTTGCTTAATTGGGTTCATCCGCGTAAGCGTTCTTCACCATGTACTTGTTGTGTATGATGAAGGGTAGAAAAGCATGCAAGCTTAAGCAAAATAGCATATGAAGAAAATTTGGCCAAGCAGGTATGACCATTGCAACTCTGTTCGTAGTAGCAGAATATACTATTCCATTGAAATATATATATGGTGGGATTTATACATTGGAGAGTAATAACTTTGTGTTAAGAACAATAAGGGGTCGTTTGGTTGTTAGTCACTTGGCTGTTTCGATAAAATTGCCAAATTTCAGGTCAATTGGAGTGTTCGTAAATCAAATTCAGGAAAAAAAAAAAACAATACACAGAATGTCTTATAATTATGAATTCATGTTTCATGATCTTGAAATGTCAAAAAAATAACAGTTGTCATGGTGAGTATTGGTCACCATGTATGGATCGGCTAAATTCCAAGCCGATAGGAGTTCGTCAAACAAATTTTAAAAAATAACGTATAATATTTTACCGTAAAAAATGCCTAAATTTATGATTTTTTTGTTTAATAACCTCGAAATGTTCAAAATAAAATAAAACGGTGAGTATTGGTAGGTAGACTGATCAAATATGAGACCAATTGGAATTCACTAATCATATTCAGGAAAATTAATATGGACTAATACATATAAAAAAATATCCAAAATCATGAATTTGTATTTTATGACTTTTGAAACGACAATAAAATGAGGTTTGTCGTGTAGATTATTGGTCACAAGGTTGTTTTTGATGGACCACACCAAATTTCAGCTAATCATAATCTACTAATCAAATTCAGGAAAATCAACTATGTACTAATATACAAAAAAACAAACACATATAATCATGAATATGTGCTCATGATCTCGAAA
This sequence comes from Solanum chiquidenum, assembly GCA_029582725.1. Classification (NCBI taxonomy): domain Eukaryota; kingdom Viridiplantae; phylum Streptophyta; class Magnoliopsida; order Solanales; family Solanaceae; genus Solanum; species Solanum chiquidenum. The sequence continues at coordinate 9,911 of JAJOOS010014967.1, read as the reverse complement.
CTCCAAAAAATGTGTTTGTTATGGTGAGTATTAATACACACAAATCACAACACTCAAAATTTTGAATTCACGATTCATAACCTCAAAATCCCAAAAAAAATTAACACATATTATAAATGTACATCTAATTAACATGAACAAATAATGTTATTTATTAGTAGTAGTAGTACTAGGCTAATGTTATTTGATTTTTTTTAGAATAAGTTATCCGTGTGTTGTGCTAAGCATTAATTACCCATTATATTCAATGTTCCACTTATTGGGATTAGTAATAAAACTGTTGAAATAATTATTAATTAACGTGATGCATTAATTTCATCACTAAGAATTATTTTAATCCACATTTCAATGGGATTAATGAATACTTTTACCAAAGTGTTTGTAGTCAAAGAAACCATTAATTAAAATTTAGACATAAATGAAACTCACCCATCAATACGGCGATGTCAATGGAAACCCCACGTGAAAACTTTAATGAATACTTTTACCTAAGTGCTTCTAGTCAAATGAATATTTTCTTAGTCCATTCGTTTCAATTTATTCTATCTATTTTGACTCTATATGAAAATTATGAAAGTAGAGAAGATTTTTTTTAATTTTAAATTAAAGATATGTCAGATATATCAAAATTATTTTTGAAAGATATTTGATGTATAAGTAATGAATATAAACTTATAATTCTAAAAATATAACGGATTCAATTTGAAAAGCTTTAAAGGTCGAATTCATAGAGTTTAAATACTGAATCAGTTGAAAAAACACACATAAGTTGCCTTGGTTATTTTTCTCATGTTATCTCATTACCTCATAGAGGTTGGGCGAGTGGAGTATGATTAAAGTAGAAACCACATTGATTTGATGAAAACCTAACCATAATTGGGTTGGCAAGCAATGCTTCAATTGTTGTTTTGTTTTTGGTAATTAGTTGATGGGTCGTTTGATAAATTATTAATGTTGAGATAAGTTATGTTAAGATTATTGTTTATTCATTATTTAGCTTTGTATATTAAAGACAGTTTTGTCTTTAACCATGCTTATCTATGTAAAGCACTATCTGTTACTAATACCATGATTTGTTATGTATCAGTTATGCACTTTATTCAGTATTATAAAGTGTATAACTTATACTTAGTTATCCATATATTGAAAATCTTATCAAACAAAGGATTAAATAATATCATGTATAATACATGGATGAGATTCTCTAATACATCTTTATCAAGTCTGTAATTTCACAAGTGAAATCTAAAGTAGGATACACACAAATATTATATCTATTTTTCATGAAATAAAGAGATTATTTTCAATAGATCCTAGTATTAGTTGAAGTTATACCTTTTTGATAAATAAAAAAAAAGAAACGCAAAGATAGAGGCACAAATTTCACATTTATATAATTTGACAAAACATTTAAAGGAGACAAAAGTGGGTGAGAAATGAATGTTCCTTTCCATTTTCTACAACAGGTGTTTACTTTATTTGCTTATCCTAGACCATTCATTTTATTTCCCCACATAGTGTTTCTGGTCATTTTTCCAATTTGAGATTGACCATTAAAATAGAGAATTAAATATTGACATGCCAAAGTACTATGGACAATGAAATATCAGAATGTTAATATTAAAATGCAAACATGTCACATAAATGAAAAAATATGTGCTCTGAGTTCCCTATTTGAAACATTTAATTCCTGTTTCTAGATGAGATGATTATACAATTCAACAATACAACTGTAAAGAACATGAAACGATAGGCAATCGTGGTTGGGGGGAGGGGAACGAGCAAATGACGAGCATGTCCATGTCAAAAACATAAATGCACCAGCTCACATATTCATGTCCTTTCAGATTAAAAACACCAACAAACACAACAGCGCCACAGCCTTGGCGCTGTCTGTTGCAGTAGGAACTGTTAAAGAAAGCACATTGAATGTTTCCAACGTAAAGAGCAACTCAAAATATCCATACAGAAACAAACACAATGTTTCACTTACAGTGTCCTTAGCACTAGCAGTGAAGCAGTGGCTGCGAGAAAAAACAAACGAGAAAGGTACTTATACACACAGAGGCTATCAAATGCCGATGATTCTATGCAAAGATGCTAAGAGGTCCTGCCTGGTTTGAAGAATCTAGACCACGTTCAGCAGTTGCGAGACCAGTTATCCATTTCCTGATATACAAGGTTGCAAGAAATCAAAAAGTGGCAAATACGGAGCATTTACTTTGAAAATTATCATACTTTCCGGTTTAAGGACTTAGCTATCATTAGTATGATATGATACGAAGTCGCCTTTCAAGGGAGAGTATGATTAACAATTTACCTTTTAATATTGCTGCTTGAGTTCATCAGAATTGTCAATCTTTTTGCACTCTTAACAAAGTCACTGCAAAACAAATCCGAGAGAAAGGTTCATTAAATTTCAAATAAACAATGTGTGCTCACGCACGCACGTATACACTACCTTATTCACTGGAAAAATCATCAAAAGCAGAAGGTACTGAATAAAACTAGGCACCTGAATGATTCATCTCCGGTGTGTTTAACAGCACCTGTTGCATCATGATAGAGCACACGGGTCAGCATATCTGGTCTTTCTAGTCCAAACATGTTTGCAAGTCTTCTGTACAGTTCTTCATATGATCCCATAACTGACAGATCAAGTGTACGGCCAACATCCTCTGACTCGAGGAATACTTTGCAGTGACCAGTATCGAGTACACCAAGTTCAGCTGCATGATAACCTCGATTCCAGAAAAATGTCGCACTTGTTAGATTGTCTTGAATGCTGCCTTTCTGCTCAGGAGGATGTTTTTCGTTGATCAGTTGTATCCTGCCTAAGTCCTTCCCTGTTTGGACTACTTGCGGAGCAGTGACAGAACATCCGTTAGAGATTTGTTGCTCAGTCAGAATTGGCTGACCAAAGAGTAAGAACCGAGGTGTATTTACACTATCATTTTTCTCCAATGTCTTACTTGAAGTACCCATGGTAAGCAAACAAGAGACGTTATCATTTCTGTCATTTTGGTACTTATTGATGACATTAGGAAGTTGTGAGTTGGCTGCAACACGCTGGAAACTTGGTGGTAACAGTCCGGACGGTAATTTGTTGCTAAGGTGAAGATCCAATAAAGGTACTCCAAATTGAGCATGCCTGGCTCCCTGTATGCCTGCAGTGATGTTGTCAGATAAACAACAGAAAGGACTGCTGGACCTGAGGGGGTTGCCTGAAAAAGATGGTAACTGAAATTGGCTGTCAAGAGAGAAATCTGGTGGTAGACGCAGCTTTTTTCTTGGCGGTGAGAAGGGCGAGAGGTGAATGACTGGCATATTTGAGACCAATTCGACAAGCCATGGGCTGACATGTTTAACGTTCTGCAATAAATCAGGTTCATCCCATGCCACCTGCAGTACATCATGGAGAAAAGTTTTACCACACTTAACTTAGACTAAACGATAAGCAAAGCCGCAACTGCATATTGCATTTTGAAATCTTGAGGACATCAATGTAGTTGTATGGCAATGTAATGAAAAAACAAATGTAACAGCTATTTCATGTCAGTTTGCCAATGAAATACAAGATGACGAGAACATCTCTTGGACAGATCCCTAAAACTTATAACCCTTATTCCCAAGAAAACAATAATGGACAGAGAAAGAAAGCAACCCCTTGAGAATTATAGAGAATCAAGAAATGTGATGCGGACAATTTATAGAATGACCTTGCAATAGAAGGGAATGTGTTATCTACACTTAATAAACATGAAAAAGGAAACAACAGATCTTCCTGGCATCAGGCTGATTACGAGTTATATGAGCTTAACCAGAACATGACATAAATCCTAAACATACTGAGACACTGTAATCTTAGTCAAACAATCAACTACATCTTGTTACTTGCTTTAAACCTTGGAAAAGCCCTAAGAAAGTTGAACAGTGCCACTGCAGTGCAACAATGAAATCTCGCAACACCTTAATAATACAGAAAGTAGGTTGAAATAATATTGGAGGACTATTAACTCCCTATAAGATATATTCACCAATCAACTAAAGAGCCGATACAGAGAATATCAGAACAATGGCAAGGTAATTGACATTTTAATGGACAACAACACAAACTTTGGCCCCAAATAGGAAGCTGAAAATAGCTGCATTACCTGAAGAAACCGCCATGGCGAATTGGGCCAGCGGATGGGATCAGCAAGCTGAATGGAGGATATAGTTCCCATGAACCAACTGATTCGAGAAGAATCCTCAGTTTCAAAAGCCATTTTGAACCTCATCCCTGAGCACCATTGAGTCCTCATTGCAGTATTCACTGAAGACGCCCTAACACAAAATTCTGGTGTGTTTGCACGGGGATAATAAACAACTTCAAAAGGCTGCCCACTAGCAGCAAGATATGCAGCTTCCACAACTGATTCAGGCCTCACCCTTACCTTTCCCCATAAGCTCCCCGTAGGAGAACTCAAATTTCCATTCTTGCTCATCTCTTCCCTCAAAAACGCAGAAAATCCACCATAATTTCCTGCACCAGAGTTCCATCCAGAAGGGGCTTCAGGCCCACCAATACCACCTCGTTTTGCCCTACGAATTCCCACATAAAGTTCACCATTTTCTGCCCTCAAAAACACAATGGAATCTCCAGCAACAAGTTTCTTCTGATTCACAAAACTACTCCAACCAGTCGTTAACAAATGCCTCCTGGGAGTACCCCTGTAAATGTGCCTAAACTTCCAAGTTTCACCATGAACATCTTCGGCTGTCACGGTCTGCACAGGTGGATCAGCCGTGTAATCCAACCTAGGAAATATCGTCTCTGCACAGTATCTTGGCACAGAGAATCCACCCCCATTATTTGCATCCGATTGAGTCAATGTCTTGGCAAACGAATTAGGTTTTTCAGTTGTTCCTGACTCATTACTACCCAAAATGTCATCATCATCATCAAAGTCATTTCCCTTGTTCCCAGCTGGGACAACCCTAATCCTAGCATAAACCTCGTCCGTTTCAGGGTCTGCTAAGAACTTCACAGCAGCTACCCTGCATAGAATCAGAGCAGGACTTCTTGGTAGTGCAGAGAAATCCACATTCATAAGAGTATGCTCAGCATGCCCTTGTGGAAAATAGTAGACTTTGGAGTTAACCGGAGGGATTTGCACCATTCCTCCTGCACAGGCGTGCCATAGATGTGAATCTACACACTTTTCCAAAACCTCCTTCATTTCACTAATCCAACAGTTTTTCTCCTTCTCCTTATTTGAAAACAATTACAGAACAGCAACTCCGGAAAAGCTTAAAAGCTGTGTACCACAAATAAAGCAAATTTCAGTAATAAATTCAAAGCAAAAATATACAAAAATGAGAAAACACGTACAGAAACCAATAAATTTAGACAAGATATTCAAGTAGAAGGTACAAAAAATTAGAAAATAACTACAGAAAGTCAAAAACCAGTAAAATTTCAACAACAATTTCACGCAGCAGAGTAACTCTATTTTGCTCAGACTCTCCAAAATTGTTGACGGATTCACCAAATATACACTATTTTTTAAGCATCCGGACACACCTGTCGACATTTTTGAAGAGTCTGAACAACAATGGAGAAAACTACTCTCAATAAGTTCAATAAAAAGGTCCAGAAATGAGGGAAAAAAGCACAGAAACCAGAAATTTCAACCAAAAAATCCTAGTGAAAGGTCCAGAGAATGAGAAAAATAAATACAGAAACAAATACTGAACTGACTAAACACAAACACATTTACAGGCAAGAAATATGGATCTGATGAAATTACTAACGATTTTGAAAATGAAAATGAAAACTTCCAGTAATGAAATCAGAAATTAAAGCCTCAAAAATCGAAAAATAATCTATGACTCTACAGCGTCATCATCAATACTCTCCTCTTCAATCAAATCCTAAAACCGAAAGCAGCAACTTCTGACTTCCTTCTTTCTACTTTTATCAATCAATCAATATCGGTTGAAAAAAAAACTTCCGATTACAGGCTTTTCAGCTTCAAAAACTCTTCACACATTTACAGAGAGAATACTGTGTATGTAAATATAAATGCATTAAAGAGAATGTCAATATCCGTACAGTTTCTACTCCGATCGAAGCTGAAACGAGACTATTCACGCAAAACAACACCGTAAACTTGGATCGTAGTAAGTAAATGACGAAAGCAACATCCTCTACGAGATCAGTACATGTAGTCGCCGGCCGGCCGGCGGCGTTATTAGTTGACGGAATATACACTACTTACTTCTCACAATCCGGCAGTCAAATCTCACTCCGTCGTCACTCCTTTTACTCATCAATCACCGTTGCCGTCGCCGGTGCCGTTTAGCTTCACGACAAAAGAAGAAAAATGTGAACTTCACTACTAGAAGACGTAGTACTTATTATGCTGCTAAGTATAGCAAGTTAAATTTAAGATGAGACATGAGAAGAAACGACATGGATTTCGGTATAACCAATTTTTTATATATAGCCGTAAAGTTATCTCCATGTGATTTATAGCTTATGAATTTAACTCGTAAAATTTATCTAGAATAATCGGACTATTGAGTTTCAACTAGACGTGAATTAGATTGAATTTTTTTTAATTCTGTAAATGCGGGATGTTTTATACACACAACGCGTGTTATTTGATTAGTGAGATAAAGAATAATAATTTTGAGACAAACATATCAGTTATTCCACATTTGATTATAGACATTACTTGATAAGATATTTGGTATGTGGAATGAAATAAATACATATATTTTATGAGACTATTTTATCTTATTTTTTATATGAGATAATAATATCATCATTTTAGTATAAATATTGAAATAAGTTAATCTCAAAATTAATTAATATGAAAAAGGATATTTTAAAACTATTATTCATATCGCACATACTAATAGTTGAATTAGATATTCCCATGAAATAACCTTGTTTATCCTATCCGGTCAACTTAACAACCCCATAATATGAGCATTAACTATTCCCACCGTCTTGATTTTATACGACATATTTTTCTTAAAATATTAAAATTATATTTTTTAAATTTTACAGAAAAAAATCATATTTTTTAAATTTTGTGTCTAGTTAAATTACGTTAAGTAAATTTAAACGGAAAGAGTAATAATATTAATGGTTGAGATAAAATATCGTATAGAAAACGCGAGAAATAAGGGACACAGTCTTTTTACTGAAAGTGTACTTCTCGTAAGAACAGTTAAACTGACTTTGGACAAAATTAACCCTGGTTAAAAAAAGTAAGTAGAAAGTAAATGACATAAAAATAACAGTTTTCACTTTGTCAGTATTTACTCGGTACAAATTGCATCATGTTAGTGATTAAAGATAATTGTAAGAAACATATATATATATATATATATATATATATATTACTCACTCCGTTTTAATTTATTTGACATTTTTTTTTAAATTAGATATTTAAACAAGTCTTCTTTCTATCGTCGTAAAGCTTGAATTATAAATTATTGTAACATATGGTACTTTTTACATGGTTTTAAATATATAAATTTTATTTCAAAAAATTAAAATATTTCATGTTCGAATTTACGTTATTTGACTCTCAAAATCTGAATAGTGTTATATAAATTGAGACAAAAAAACTAGAAAATATTGCTTTTTTTGCAAGTTTTGCTTCTCAACTAATGATTTCCGTTTTCTACGTGAATTATGAGTTTTGAGGTATGTTTTAAGATTGTAATAGTTTAAATAAAAGAAAAGAATTAACTGATAGTTAAAGTATGAAATTCGTAAGAAAATAATAACTTCCTTGTATTTTGAATCATTAACTCTAATTATTATCTTGTTTTAAAAATGACCTAACACATGATAGATATCACCCATGTTTAACTATTAAACATTGCAAGTATTGATTTAGAAGTGTTTTTTCTATGAATGGAAAAAAAAGGTCACATAAATTGATGATAAAGTATAGTTTCAAAGTCCTTTTTATTTAAATGATTAAACAAAAATTCGAACATTATGATTTAAAGTTGAGATATCCATAATCATTTAATTTATCGGACTCAAATTTGATATATATATAAAAGGATTAGGATGAGTCGAGTTCAAATCTTTCATAATCCATTCAATTGATCGGAATTTCAAATATGATTATCTCTCAAAAAAGGCGTAAAATAATTCGAGCTCCAAAGTGAGTATCGATAAATCGATAGCCTCGGGATTTGAGACGAGCGTGAACGCACACGCTCTTAAAGGACGCGTGAGTAGTAGTAGTAGCATTAGCTTTTGTTCGTGGCAATATATATTGATAGGCTAAAACGTAATGCTGACATAAAAGTATTTGCCTTTTTATATGATCTGTCCTTTCAAATCCACAGTTCCAATTTATTTTTTTAATTTTTTTTCGAAACAAAAAAATAAATACTTTTTTCGTCTTATTTATTTGATATTTTTTAATTTGATGCGGTATTTAAAAAAATGCAAGACTTTTGAAATTCATGATTTATAATAATCCTTAGATATTTATCTGACTGAAAAATTATTTCATTAAAGGTAAAAAGAATTATAAATTAAATTAATTCTAATTATAAAAAAGTGACTTTTTTTGGACAGACTAAAAAGAAAAGAATGTCATATAAAATGTAACAAAGAAAGTAAGGATTTGAAATTGTGTTATCTTAAATGTGTCTCGTGAAAAGTTCAAATTAAAGAAAATACAATCTTTTTAAATAGAATAAAGTCGAAAGTAAGATGAATAAATTAAAATAAAAAGAATAATATTTACGGTAATTATATGATACTATTCAACCAATCAAGTGAAATATGAAGAGAGTGATGTATACGCATATTATTTACTCCCTCCGTCCCATTTTATGTGACAACATTTCCTTTTTGGTCAGTCCCAAAAAAAATGTCACATTTCCTTATTTGATAAGTATTTAAAGGTATAATTCCTTTTTTACCCTTGTTGGTCTCACTTAATCTTGAAAAGAGTACTCTAATACATTTATTAGGAGAGAGAAAAATAAGTCTATTTTTTTGAAGGGCAATTTGGTAAACATTTCAAAGTCTTTATCTATTTATTAAACTTCGTGCCCGGTCAAATGTTGTCACATAAATTGAGACGGAGGGAGTACCTATTTTATAAATATAAAAAAATTATTTTTGATAGAATCTCGATGAATTCCAAAGGTCATAAACTTACAAAGGAAATAATGGAGAAGTCGTGGAAAATAGAAAAAAGACATTGATTTCAGATTGCACATGAATACAAGTTACCCCACTTATTGCAAAATGACACAAAACTCTTTGTTTGAGTTCATTAATTTTGTTGGAAGTTAAGAAAGTTGTATTGGGACATATGCTTCTTTTAAAAAAAAAATTAAATAATATAATTTTATGAGTGGAAAATAAAAATTTGATTGAAAAATTGATTATAAATAATTTTTAAACTTGAAAATTATCTTTTATTCTCTTGAAAAATGATCAATTTAATGATATAACCAAATGCTATTTAATAGAGCACTCATACAATTTTAAAGGGATTTTATACATGTAACTCCTATTTTACTATATATTAGAAGAGTCTAGGATTTACTACCATTGTTCCAATTAAATCATTACAAATGTCCAATACTTACTATATAAAATATATAAGTGGGCCCCACCTCCTTCCATTTAAATAATATTTTTCAACCTTATCATGGTAAAAGTTGAATTTATTATCCTTTTCATTTAATTTTATATGATATTATTTTTTTCTATAAAATCATTATATATGTTTTAATAGTTTAAATTTCAAAAACATTACTTTAAAGATTTTATTTTATCAAAATCTTGTACATTGAAATATATAGTTATGAATTTAAAATATTTTTAAAATCATATAAAAATTTCAATAACTTCTCAAATTCCATAATATAAC
>JAJOOS010014965.1:0-10031 GCA_029582725.1 Solanum chiquidenum | reverse complement strand
AATATAAAGATGAATTAATTAAAGTCGTTGGATTAAATCGGATGGTTAAGATTTAAGCTGAAAAGCACAATTCATGTGATTTCTACGTGGCACACACGGATTGACTAAATTAAAAAGACTTGGCTTGCCAATTTATTACTCAAATTAGGTCCACTTAAATTATAACATTTTGTTTATTAAATAGCCATAATTTATTAAATTAAAAATAATTATTTTGCAAGACTAGCTTATTTGATAAAATTAGTCGTTCTAAAAATAAAATAAATATAAATTAGTAACTTATTAATTAATCAAGCTTTCCTAACTTAAAACTGTCAAAAAATATTTATCGCAATAATAGAAATTATCTTTAATTAGAAAAATTGAATTAATCCTTAAAAACAATATTTATTAGAGGTGGAAATTAAAAATGAGAAAGCAAGTAGTAATATTTATATGATATATTTAATTTTTTATAAGAAATAATATTTATGAAATAAATTTGTATTACTACAAAAATTTCATAACATAGATATATTTATATTTATATTTATATTTATTATTATTATTATTATTATTAAATAAATGTGGAGAGCCAAAATTGGGTGTCAATAATCATTTTTTTTTAAAAAATCCCTAATTAAAAGGAAATGACTCTTTATTTTGATCCGCAAACTAGAAATCTGGGTAAGGAATTTTGTTGATCGAGGGGAAGGTATTAGGCATCCCTCGAGTCCGCTGGTTCTAGCACGGTCGCTTTTATTGACTTAAACTTATCTTAAATTATTTTTTTATATATTATTATCGATTGTTATTTGTTCGCATTTTTAACTGTTGAAATTTTATTGGTCTCCACTTAGATGCATAACTGCATTCTTGGTCTTGACATTTAGAGGCATAACTGTCTTCTTGCATCACACCTAATAATTTGGTGTATGAGTCTTACATAAATTAATGAAAGTTAATCATATTTTTTGGACAAGGTGCGTCAACGCATCTTGAGTTTCTTTTAAGTGTCTCAAAAAATGTGTAATCACATTCTTAATCGAAAGAAATATTTTATTATTTCTAAATTTTATCTAGCGTCAGAAATGTTTGTGTGTCTTCTGCAAATTGAAGACAAGTTATTCGTACAAATTTTCACGCTTTTCTTTTTATTAAGTTTTTTTAAATGGGGTTTAGAATAGATATGTATTACATTCTCACATATTTTAAATGAACTGACAAAAATAATATCCAACGCTCACTTCATATAATTAAATTAGCTATGTTAAATTGGTTAAACAGTGACAAGTTGTCCAGTTAACTATTCCAAATAAACTTAAAAAAATGAAAATCTATTGACCTAACCCACAAAAAAAGAAAATGTACCATAAAAATAAAGACCAAGAAAAGCAATGGAATATTTCAGGCGTTTGCCTTATAATTAGGGCATCGAAAAAAAAACATGAACATCGAAACCACTTTAAAATTCAAATATAAATTACGAGTAAAATAACTATTCACTCAGATCAACCGCATAAATCAAATAGGGAAATACAAGAATTACAATGAAGATTGAAGAGTGGACCTTTCAAAGCACTTCCAGTCAAAGATTCCAACAAACTGATTTCAGACCTCGACAACAACCACAATGAACCTCGAAGCTTCCAGTTCTCTTTGTTTTAGAACATGATAACTTGGTGATTTTATGGTGGTTTTGGGTATTTTGAGTGGTGTTTTGTTTTGGGATTTTTTATGAGGGAGTAATTTGATTATTGGAGTTGTTTTTGGACTTGGGGGAGTATTATTCTTATTGGTCATATGATCTATGTTGTATAGTATGAGAGTATGTATGTGTGGCAGTGTGGGTATAGTGTTGTGGTTGTACTCTTTTTGTGAGAGTAAAGATTAGGATTTTTTTTTATATATATATATAAAAGAAAAGTTAGAAAGCTAATTTAAAAATATAATTAACAAACTAACTTATTTGTTAAAAAAATAAATTAAAAGAGAACATATAATTTTGTTAGTTTTTATTTTTATTTTTAAATAGATTGAAAACAAGACTTGCCTTACAATGTGATTTTATTTTTGTTATTTTCAAATATTTTAAAATAAAATAAATAAAATAAGATAAAGTCAAAATATTTAATTTAGATTTTTATAAAATATTTAAGCTCTAAAAATGGTGTAAAACATAAGTTCGGTAAAAAAATATGTGTCTACAAATATAGTTGAAGACTTATAATATTTTTCTTTGTCTCAACTCTCTCTTTCACTACACTAACCTTAATATAAACTTCTCATCTTTTCTTACATTATTTCTCTTCCACTTTTTCAACCCAAAGGAAGATCACTAATATAAGGTGATAAGTTCATCCTTGCAATGAATAGGAAGATAATGAGTAGTAATTTGGACAAGTGAATGACCTATTGGTTACATAAGTTACAAGAATAAAGATAGAATTATGGATGTAATGAAGAGTTGGTGATTACGTAAGTTACTAACAACTCTCTCTTTCACTACACCAACCTCAATATAAACTTCTCATCTTTTCTTACATTATTTCTCTTCCACTTTTCAAACCCAAAGGAAGACCACTAATATAGGATGATAAATTCTTCCTTGCAATGAATAGGAAGATAATGAGTAGTAATTTGGATAAGTGAATGACCTATAGGTTACATAAGTTACAAAAATAAAGATTGAATTATGGGTGAAATGAAGAGTTGGTGATTACGTAAGTCACTAACAACTGATGACCGCTTTCTTCCACAATTGATGCGAGTAAAGAGGAACAAATGTAATGTCCACCAAAGGACATAACATGATATATTATGTGACATATGATATATTTTTATTAATATTAAAATATCACACTAATACTTTGTGTTCTCTATGAATATGTCACGCCTCAAGCCTATACTGTTGGAAATAGACACACCCATTGATGGGTTGACTAGTAACTTGCTTCATTCATGAAGTAAGTTACAACTCCACTAAATAACTCCCTATAGTAAAAGAAGAAGAGTTATGTATTCTTGAATGGAGTGGGAGTTATAGGATACGGGGTGATGTAACTCTTGAATGAATAAGGGTTACAAGTCTTAACCTTGTTCTATAAAAGGGAGGACTTGGGGTCAGTGGCGGATCCAGGACCTTAGGCTCGTGGGCGCTCACTTCTCTTATTATAAAGTTACTATAAATGCATTGTATAACTATATAAGTATACAACTATTTAAACGTTATAGTTAAAAACTCTTCATTTCTTAGAAAAACTAAGAAATGAAGTCCAAATTTTCCTAGCTTCTCTTACCAATTATAACTAATAATAATTTACTCTAGCAAGCTTTTCTCATTTATTTTTATGTTAAGGAAATGAGCACTACACAACCATTAAAAAATTCATCACGTATATATATACTATTACGAAATTCATTTTTGATGTACTTCATGGATGAAAAAACTCGTTCCACAGAAACAGTAGCAACACGAAGAATAAGAGTCAAATTGATAAGCAAATAAACAAGTAGCCAAGTTTGATGCAGATTTGACTTCACCAATACTTTAGCAAAGTCACTAATTCTCTTCAAGTTGAAGAACTTCTTATCAAAATTAAGAGCATAAACTATAAAATTATCAAGCCAACAACTGAGATATCGAATCTTATTGCTATCAAACTCATTTTTATAATACTCAGTCAATATCATTATCATGTTCTTATCAAAATCACCAAATGAACTAACTGAATTCAAGCTAGTCATACCAAGAAGTAAGTCACTACTCACAACATTAAAACAATTATTAAGCTCTTGAAAATGTAAATTAATAAAGACATAACAAATATCAACACGGAAATGATGAGAATATATAACATCAAGAGATTTACGCTTGGACTTTCCTGGAAAGTATCTACCATTAATGAAAATGTAACATCAAGAAGTGCTAATTGCCGCTAAAAATACACATTTAGCAGTAATTAAGCTAGTATCGTTAATTAATTGTTGCTAAAGGTTATTTTTGTTTTTGTATCTATACATATTGATACATAATTTGCAAATAAAATATTAAATGTTATATCAGATGTTGATCACCTACTGTTAACTCACGAGTCAGGCAAATTAGTCTTTGGTAGGGGTGGGAAAAATCAGTTCAAATATTCATGATCCGTCTAATTCATTTATGTTTGGATAAGTTAATAATCCGCTTATTTTATTATATGGACTCATTTGATCTGTTTATTTCATCCCATTTTAAATTTGGGCTAATATAATGCAATTCAAATTGATTCATGAGAAATTACAAATGTCTTTTTCAAAACATTCAAATATAATTTCTCATGAATCAATTTGAAATGCATTTTAATATGACATTATAAATAATAATTTATTTTATGTATATGTTTCTAAAGATTACTAAGGCTTCATTAATTAATTTTCAAGAATGAGATCTAACTTCCAACCTAAATTATGTAGTGTGGTTAAATCCATCTACGCATGACTTTTAAGAGCGGGCCCTGAACCAAAGCACCCATCAGTGCTTTTGTTCAAAATTTTAATGAGTGTTAATATCTATATTATATTCATTTTTGCAGATTTTCTATATAAATATACAAAAAAATTGTCGGGGTCAATGGGTGCTCGAGCACCCGGCACGCTCTACGTAGATCCGCCCTTGCTTGGGGTCATCCAAACACAACACAAGAAAGGAGTTTCTTAGACAAAGAGTGTAGTTGTTGTGGAAAAAATACAAGGTTCCATAGTGATCTTGCAAAAAACCGCTTAGGCAATTGGCGGTGATAGCAATTGGTCCTACAACAAGAAGGTATGTATAATTCTGCATAAATCTCCGAGAATAAATCCACAAGTGGTATCAGAGCAAGGCTTGTTAGATGTGATTATATTTTCACCATTGCATCATAAAAAAATTAGTGATAAGCGGATTTTCTATTTTATTACATTTCGAAAAAGTTTTTCGTTTTTTTTATAAACGTATTGACTTTTGGCAAAGCTATCTCATAGAGTGGACTGACAAACTGAACAAGCCATATATTAATGGAAAGATATTTTTTGATAGCTTTCCATCGATATATTATTTGTAAAATTTTGATATCGGATGAAGGAGATATGAGTGTTGAAAGTTGGCTGCCAAAGAAGAAGAAAAAAAAAACTGCTGGAAATTTCAGCAAGACTGCCCAACTTTCAAGCTCATTTTCTCCCCCTTCATGTTTTCTGATGTGTGCAAGACATATATCACTGGAAAGATACTTTCAAAACCTTTCCAACGATATATTATTTGTAATTTTTTGACATCGAATAAATGACACATCATTGCTGAAAGTTCACGGTTCGAAAACATAATTGGGAAATTTTTTAAGTTCTAAAAGTTTTCTAGGCAAATTTCAATAAATAAATAAGTAATCCATGATTATGGTTTATATCATTTGTGTGAGACATGTATATTGAACGATTTATAAATTTATATATATATATATATATATATATATATATATTGAGTGGGAGTTCTTATTGATTGACAATTTTTCTTATTTAGAACTATCATAATTTATTAGCGCACAATTGATTTAAAAAATAATATTGGTGTGCTTAAAGTTACATGTGATGAAAGTAAGACAAACGTAGACTTTTGAACATGGGCTTCTAGCTAAACAATATTAATTTGGATGCAATTTTGCGTCAATTTTTTTTTTTTTGTGTTTTGTGGTTATTTGTGCTATGTCTTCTATGTGCATAGATAAGTTTATAAAATGGCTGCAAAGACTATCATTGTTGAATTGAATAAGGTGAAAAATTAAATGGTTATAATTATGACATTTGGCACCGTAAGATTCAATACATTCTTGAAGAGCACGAGGTTTTGGAGACCCTAAACCATGTGATGGTTGAGTCGGCGGGTGAAGACACCCAACAACATGAGAGAAATCTTGAAACTTTTCAAGTCTGGAAGAAAAAAAATAGTATTGCTCGCATAACGTTGATGAGTAGTATGGTTGATGATCTTATGTGTGAGTTCGAATCTTATCCAACGGCCCAAGCCACGTGGATAGCACTGAAAGATAAGTTTGGTGGCACTTCTGCTACAAAACTTAGGAGGTTGACCATTAAGTTTGATACCTATAGACTTCTCCCTAATTCATTGATAAGGCAACATTTAAGAGAGATGTCAAATATGATACGAGACCTAAAATCAGCTAGTCATAATCTTTCTGATGAACAACAAGTGCAAGCTGTTATAAGATCTCTTTCTACTAGTTGGGAATATATGAAAATTCATATGACCCACAATGAAAGCATCAAGCCTTTTGAAGACATTGGACACCATCTTGTTCTTGAAGAAGAGAGTCGTGACGCTTCTAAAGCAACTGATCAAGCTTTTCTAGCTGAATTTGTTGGGACTTCTAATACTAAGCAAAAGAACAAGAACAAGAAAGCATGGAAGAAAAAGGGGTCTGATAAGTCAAATCAGAAGGATAAATCTCAATTTAAGAAGAGAGCAAAACGTGGTGCTAAAAAGATTGATATGACCAACGTGGATTGTTATTCTTGTCACAAGATGGGTCATATTGCGCGGGATTAGCCGGAGCAGAATAAGGAGCCACAGACCACATAGATAGAGACAAAGGATCATTTCTTGAATACCGCCGATTGTCTTCCAGGAGCAGATGACTTTATGTAGGAAACAATGCATCAATTGAAGTGAAAGGGATCGGAACATGCAAACTAGAGTTGCAAGGTGGAGGAATCCTTCTCCTACATGATGTATTATATGTTCCAGACATTCGGCGAAATTTAGTTTCAGTTGTTTCTATTCTTAAATTAAATTTCAGTGTGAATTTTCATAATAATTATGTTGACATTATTTATGGCACTGAATATTATGGTTATGGTTACCTTTTTGATGGTTTTATTGTGTTGGACACAATTTATAGTTTTAATTATATATCTAATAATCATGGTTGTTTTGCTTTAACAACAACTCCAATTTTAGATATAAATATTTGGCATGATAGACTTGGACATATAGGCCTTGAAAGAATGAATAGATTGGCAAAAGAAGGATTGTTGGGGTCCTTAACTAGAATTGAAATGTCAATATGTGAACATTGTCTAGCAAGAAAAACAACTAGAAAACCATTTGGAAAGGGAACAAGAGCTGAGTTTCCATTGTAACTCATCCATTGCAACTCATCCATTCAAATATATGTGGTCCTATGAGTGTGAGGGCGAGGAATGGAGCCTCATATTTCATCAGATGATTATACTCGTCACGGTCATGTTTATTTGATCTCCTATAAGTCAGAATAATTTGAATGGTTTTAGACAATTTATGAATTTGGTGGAGAATCAATTAAACTTGAGAATAAAAACTTTAAGAACTGATCATGGGCATGAGTATCTATCAGATCAATTTAAGGATCTATGTGATGAAAAAGGAATTGTAAGATAATTAACAATTCCATACATTCCTCAACAAAATGGAGTAGTTGAGCGAAGAAATAGAACTTTTCTTGAAATGATTAGGTCTATGATGGTGCAGGCTAACTTGCCAATTTCCTTTTGGGGAGCCGCATTGATGTCTGCAACTTTTGTGCTTAACCGTGTTCCTTTTAAGTCCGTTGCTTCCACACCCTATGAATTATGGACGGGTAGAAAACCTGACTTAAATATATTGCGACCATGGGGTCTGCCGCATACGTGTATGATTTTTCTCATAAATATGGGAAGTTAGGTCCTAGGGGCAACAAATGCATCTTCATCGGCTATTCAAAGCAATCAAAGGGTTATATCTTCATAGGAGAAAATGAAGATGGAAGTATAACATAGATTGAGTCACGAGATGCCACATTTTAGAGACTGAATATCCTAGTAAGGGTGGTATTGATAGAACTGTGTCATTTTATGAAGTTGTGGATCATCAAGAAAATCTTCAAGATCAAAGAAGTGAGGAACAAGAAATTGTACCTTCTCTTGCTGATCCAAGTGGGAGAATTACTCATTTAGAGAATATTCCACAAGAGACACATGTGCGGAAGAGTACACGAGGAACTATTCCCCGACGTCGATTTCATATCGAAGGGGAAGCATTAATAGTTACTCCGCAAGATGATGAAGTGCCTAATTTAGTTCAAGAGGCTTTTTCAGGCCCTACTAAGGATAAGTGGATAGAAGCAATGAGAGAGGAAATGGAGTCCATGAGGATAAATCATCTTTGGAATTTGGTTGATCTTCGGCCAAGTGGAAAGACAATATGGAATAAATGGGTTCTCAAAATTAAAAGAAAGGCGGATGGTGTATTTGAACGTTACAAAGCTCATTTGGTGGCAAAGGGGTACACACAACAAGAGGGCATTGATTATGAAAATACGTTCTCTCCAGTTGTGAGATGTAGCTCTATTAGATTGATTCTAGTTATAGTTGCAAGTATGAACTTGGAGTTACATCAAATGGATGTAAAGACTACATTTCTCAATGGGGAACTAGATGAAGAAATTTATATGGAAGAACCATTAGGTTTTATCCAAAATGGTCAAGAGCGCAAAGTTTGCAAGCTCAAATGGTCTATTTATAGACTTAAACAATCATCTAGGCAATGGTACTTAAGATTTCATCGCGTTATTATGTCTTACGACTTTAATATGATCGATGAAGACCATTGTGTGTATATGAAACGGTCTAAAACTGATTTTGTGATATTGTCCCTTTATGTGGATGACATACTATTAGCTGGAAATAGTCTTACTTTTGTAAAGGCTATAAAGAGTTGGTTGTCCCTATATTTTGAAATGAAGGACATGGGAGAAGCAGAATTCGTCCTTGGAGTTAAAATTCTTAGAGATCTCTCTAAGAATTTAATAGCTTTATCACAAAAATCATACATTGAAAGAATTCTTGAACGATTCAGGATGAGAGACTGTAAATCAATAGACACCCCTGTAGCTAATGGCGAAAATTTAAGCCTTGAAACATGTCCCAAAACTCCAAGTGAAAAAGACGCCATGAAGAGGGCCTTATATTCAAGTGAAATTTGGAGTTTAATGTATGCAATGTTGTGTACACGTCCCGATATTTGTTATTCAGTGGGTCTTGTTAGTCGTTATCAATCCAATCCAAGACAAACACATTGGAAAGTTGTTAAGAGAATCTAGAGATACTTAATGGGCACTGTTGAATAAATTATGTTATCAAGGAAGTGACTTACAGTTGGTGGGCTACTCTAATGCTGACTGGGGTGGAGACTTGGATGAAAGAAATTCCACTTCTGGTTATGTTTTTTTGCTTAACAATGGTACCATTTCATGGAGTAGCAAGAAACAAACATGTATAGCTTTATCAACTATGGAAGCTGAGTTTATTGCATGCTCTACAGCAGTACAAGAAGATGTATGGCTAAAACGGTTCATGGAACACTTAGGGATCATTTGCAGGCCAATGGATGCAGTGCAATATTTTCGTGATAGCCAAGCAGTAATGACATATACTAAAGACCCTAAGTATCATAGTAAGACTAAGCACATAGATACAAAGCATAATTTTTTAGAGACATCATAGCATGTAAGTAAATCACTTTACATTACATTTTTACGCACAAGATTGTAGCAGATCCCTTAACAAAGCCAATACCTAGAGATGTCTTTGTTAAACATGTGAAATTTCTAGGCTTGCGTGGGATGTAAAATGATATATTTCCTTATTTGAACATCTTGATCATAATGTATCGATATCTTTTTGATGTTTTTATGGTTATTTCATACATTATTATTGATTAGCACGTTCACAATATTAGAGTATGTCGTACAAGTTGATAAGGTTGGGTTCCTCACATGAGCAACCGCCTTGGGCTTATTGATATACCGTGAGTTTACGGTATTTCTAATACATTTCACTTACAAGTTGTGTGTGTTTAGGGCCTTTTTGTATTGGTATTTATGTGTTTTTATTATATTTTGCAGGAAAGATGTTCAGGCGCGGAAGTAAAGAGACAGCTGAAAGGGATGCAGAAAAGGGCATCTACGGAGTGATCTACGGACCGTAGGTCTATTGACGCTTCG
>JAJOOS010014956.1:0-10884 GCA_029582725.1 Solanum chiquidenum | reverse complement strand
CTTTGTTTAAATGACACACATCTTGCCATACCTATAGTGTGACCTCCTGTTTAGGCATTAAAAAAATTAACATATATAAGTGTGTTCGAAAAAATAACATTTATGTATCGAATACAATTTGTATAAAATTGATATAACTTACCAGAAAGAGCAACAAGGTCTTGTTCATTAAGACCTTGTTTATTGAAGAGGTTTATAAGATTTTGGATTGTTGAGTTTGGTGCTGGAATATTTATATTTGCTTTGTTGAAATTTGCTGTCTTTGAGTCTCTTCTTCCTAGTGGTACTTCCCAATATGGCCCACCACTCTATTAATTCCAACATATTAAGTAACATATTATTATAAGCAAAAATCTTGAATTGACTAGTACTTAATTATTATATTCTACTACTAGTCATGTGATATTATTTTTTTAATGTGATTTTACTATTATAGTAAATAAAAACCAGCTATAATATATGAGAGTAACACGATAAATCTTTCTAAAAGTTTTGTTTAAAGAGTAAAAATGATTGCAATCTATGTAAAAATGTACTAACTTTAAAGGAATTGACATGTACATAAATGTTGTCAAGACTTTTCAAAAAGTGTTAGTCAGACATGTATAAGATCCTCCAAAAAAATTACAGTAATTTTGAAGGATCCGTGTATGTTGTCAGGCTTCCCAAAAATGTTTCGACATCCAAGTAAGATCATCCAAAAATGGACTAGCTTTATAAGATTTGACATGCACATGTTGCTTGGATTTTCAGAAAATATTATTGGACGGGTATAAGATCCTCTAAAAAAATGCATTAAGTTTAAAGGATTAAATACGTATATATCAATAATATTTTGAAGAATCCGAGCAACATAGGCGACAATCGTTTTCATGAATCTGTTTTAAAGATGAAATGAAAAAGAAATGTTGGAGTTTAATTAGATGTAAGCTTACTAGTACAACAGAGTCACGAGCAGCAAGGGCTAGAATGTCAGCACAAGAGACAGTGTGAGGACAAACTTGTTCTAATTTAGCTTTGATTTCATCAATTACTTCATATCCCCTTAGAGAATTCTTGTTTGGTCCTGCTTCCTTTTCACTTTTGAATGCACTATTTTTATCCAATAATAACGATGCATCACAACCCTACAACACAAAGTAAAAAAAATAAAAAAATATTGAGGGGATAGGGTCAAATTTAGCATCTTAAACATTTCAATTTACATTCATTATATTTTGGAGTCATTCATATCATAACCGTCTCGTATTTGTCCTTGACTTTAATAAATCTTTAGTAGTGGACTAGACGTATTAGGGAGATAAATATGAAACAAATTACTAAAGACATGATATGAATGATCCCAGAATATAACGTATGGTATACGAAAATGTGTATAAATGTTTATACCTGAACGAAGCAATCATGGAAATGAAGTCTAAGCAAAGAAGCAGCCATTCTTGGATCTTTAGAAATGGCCTCTTCTAAAACAGACATTACAATTTCATTTGCTTGAGGACATGAGATTTGGTACAACTCTGGGAATAGACCACCATAATTATTGGAACTAGAAACTGGAAAGGCATGGAATATTGCACAAGATAAAATAAACATTACTAGTCCAAGAGAAGCCATATTATTAATTGGTGAGTAGAAATTGAAAAATCAAATTGTTGTATGATGATTTTAATTACAAATGCATGGGGATATTTATAGAGAGATAATGTGACCAAATCAACTAACTAGTCTTTTACCAAATCCTCTAATAATAGTAAGTTAGATTACTTCTCATGGTAGTCAACTCAATTTTTTCATACCTTATAGGAAATAATGTACCTTTTATTAAGCGATTGAAGTGAGCTTTGGTGCAACGGTAAAGTTGTCTCTGTGTGACTTATAGGTCACAGGTTTGAGCCGTGAAAGCAGACACATTAAATTAGGCTTTCCACATCACACTTGGAATGCGAACCTTTCCGAATCCTATTAACACGGGATGATTTATGCACCAGATTTTTGTTAAGTGTTTTTAGTTTGAGTTCTAGTTCTACCTGCTCCAATGAATAAATATAATACGTCAACCACGTTATGGAGATTGAACAACTTTTGAATTTTTCTCGTCTTGGCTATTTCTTCAAAAGGTTGCAATTGCAATTGATTGCTTAAATAATATGTCTTGTTAAAATGAAGATTAGTTCGAGTTTGTAATTAATAAATTAAGTAAACGAATTTGAATTGATTTATAGGACCTTTCTAATCCACTCATATCGCATCATTTCTTCATGAAACAAGTAATTAGTTACTAATGATTTGGTCTATTTGGAAATACCAACTCCAAATCACTAATACATAAATTGGGTTATCACATAAAGTAACGGGTTAGGATAAAATTCAGCAACTTTACCCCAAATTCGATATTTCTGTTAAAATAATTCATGTAATATGTATAAATAATTTATTTAGAACCTATTAAGCAAAATGTTTTAAATTAATAATAAATATTTAGTTTTCCTTGTTCAGTTCCTAATTTATCTTTATTATTAACTATAGTTATTTCTTAATGTATATCCCAAAATATTGAATTCATTAAATTCAAAGAAGCTTGTCATTCTATAAGGGATGTACCATATCACTTCTAATTATGTAGCTTCAACTAACTCATCTCATACTACTATATATTATACAAAGTAAAAATAGTGAGTAGAAGAAGCAAATTATAAAATAATCTCTGACGGGACTAAAAGACTCCTAAAAGAAATATGAGCTAAAGTAAATGTACTAACATGACATTTAGACACATAAGAAAGCTACTACTACAAATTAAATCATCTTGCTGATAAAACAGAACATTCTCATACAGCTCACATAGACAAACCAGGTCAAACTGCGCATGTCACGCGATCAATTGTTTAGGAATATTAGGTCAATTTGTACAATGGGGAGAAGGAACAGTCTAACAAAGTAGTTTCGTGTGACGACATATTTCTATGTACAGAAGCAGCAGTTAGCGAGAACAGAAGTACAAATAATGTATACCAGTCTAGCACAAATTCCTTTGAACAAGCATACCGGCTTTTTCTTCAGTCAACGGACTGCTGATGTGAGGAGATAGACGACTTCTAGTGATTCTTGTTTACTACTGTTATGCATATTTGTCAGAAGCCACAATCTGGAGATTCTTGTGTTGGGAGTTTCACATGCAATCTACATAAGTTTCAGTTTATGCTGGCTGTAATCATGATGTGCTTGTGTCGTCGCCCTTCAAGTATATGTATTTTGGTGACTTGAGGCAATTATGATACACACATTTGCCTCATTGGAGTTAGAAGCCTTGCAAATCGGAGGGGAACATGTGCTCTCACCAGAGTTCCTTTCTCGGTGTATTCCTATAAAATCAATAAGAAAATAAAGGATGAAACTATGTCTTTATATTGGTACCATTTTGTCAATATTATCTCCATATTGCTTGGACCAATGCACGAAATGAAAGAAGAAATGGATTTGTGTCACTGTCGGTATGCTTGTCTTTCTCATGTAGTTTGTGACTAGGCTATTGGCACACAAATCCTCCTATTCTTAACCAGAATTCTAGAGCTCTATTGTAGAACAATACGGAGTGAGTTCATGCTGATACAACAGCCACGCCTCAATCCAAGCTAGTTTCATAGTGATAATAGCAAAAAAGAAAACCAACTATCTCATGAACAAGGACACTTTCAAACTTCAACATAAGTGACAAGATAGGTGGGGATTCGTCACTCTCACTTCCCTTAAAGTTTATAGAAGTGCAAAAAGTGTGTGGGTGGAGGGGGTGGGGGACAAGTGAGGGGCTAAATGAAATGGGGAAGACATTTGAAAATGACTGGTACTTTTAAATTACTAAGAATATGCGGCTTACAGTTCTCTCAACAATTCCAACTTGATGTATCGTACTGAGGAGTTCCCCTTTATCAAATGGGATCAAGGCTTCCACCCATACCATTGCATCCTGCCAAACAAGAAAAGCTCTATCCATCAAAATCAAACCGTTCCTAAAACTATTGATTAATCATTATCCCCTAGCTAGACAGCAATGTATATGCCTTATTTTCTTTTGGAGAAAATAAAACAAGCCATATACCTTTAGTCTATTCTGGATTTCGTTGCAGAATTCATCCAACCCTTCACCAGTTAAAGCAGAAATGCAAACCACATCGTTTCTCGTCTTGGCTTCTAACTTGATTTTCTCTGGATCTTCAGCTTTATCAACCTGTCAAAAGATAGTTGTCTGATTACACAGTAGTTTCAACTTCAGAAGTCAGGTTGATCACATACCAACCATCTTTATCAGAAAACGTTATCTACTGTCGTAAATGGGAAAGAAAGGGAAAATGATACCAGTTTAAGTTTATGCATAGAAGACGCTCATCTATGCCACATTCAAACCTAGACCATCTAGTTTAGGAAGGAAAAACAATATTTTTTTCAATGTGCACTGAGGTCAGTGAGGAAAGGACAAACAACACATGTTACAGGAAGGAAATTTTTTTAACATAAAATGACAATTCTTGTACAGTAAGCATCATTACAGTAGCCAGCGGACAATAAACCAACAACATTCAACATTAACAGGGAACGATATAAAAAGAAAGGGTTGCAGGTTCAACACAAGAATCTAGCAAAAAATATCATGATCAGTTGGACGAAGAACAAACCAATCAACAAGAAGATGGCATAGGATTAAGGAAGTAGAGTGCTCACTGCAAATAAAACAGTATTCAAACTAAAAGACATGCAACACTAATACCTTGTTCCACAACATCAACTTTGGAATTGATGATGTATCCAGTTCTGAAAGAACTTTCTCCACAGCTTCTATCTGTAGCTCTGCGAGTGGGTGACTAAACAAGATGGCAAAAGAAGATAAGGAGCTTATGTTGGACGTTGTATTAAGAACTCACTCTATCAAATGGATTTACTTTACCTGATGTCCACCACATGCACTAGAATTGAAGACTCAGCGATTTCTTCAAGTGTTGCCCTAAAAGCTGCAATCTATTGTAAGAAGAACCATATAAAAGATCAATTTCATAATATCTTAACTTATTAAATGAGCGAATGTTGAAACTTGTCTTTAGCAAGAAGATGTAAAAGATGAGCTATCTATTCAAAGTTGCAAAGGGTATTTACCAGAGTCGTCGGTAATTTTTGGATGAAGCCAACAGTATCTGTAAGCAGAAACTCCTTCCCATTCTTCATCTGGCTCAGAAGAGTTGACAACAAGCACAATACGTTACAACCATACAGATAACTATTATACTTATAATGCAGATATGATCCAGATGCACATAATTTTCAGCCAATGAGGAATTTATGTGCTTGAAAAGGGCACCAAATATAGGAAACATGTCCAAGCAATGAGTTGAGCTGTCATGAGGGTTAATCCTCAGTCATTATCCTCACCTGCACCCTTCTTGTAGTAGGATCAAGTGTAGCGAATAATCGGTCCTCCGCAAGAACATCAGCCCCAGTCAACTGGTTAAGAAGTGTACTTTTTCCGGCATTTGTGTATCCAACCTAAAACAATAAGCACTTATATGTAAATTATCCATTCTCTTGAGCATGGTGTACAAACATTCTACAAAAGACAAATTCCATACCAAAGATACAACAGGGACAGGTACAGAGACACGACGGTTTCTGTATTGTTTTCGATGCTTCCGAACAGATTCTAGCTCTTTTTTTAGTACACCAATCTGCAAAAGGTTATAGTAAAATCTAAAGTTAGTCATGGAAAGGTGCAAACAACAACATACCCAGTGTGATCCCATCCCACATGAGAAAGGTGCAAACAACATACCCCGTGTGATTCCATCCTACAGAAGAATTAAAGGTGCAAACAACAACATACTAAGCGTGATCCCACAAGAGAAGGTGCAAAAGCGACCCAAAAAAAAATGTTCCTCACATTTACACATAATAAACATGAAAGAAAGAGTAGAGAACTCCAAAAACAAATGGAATATAGAACACAAAGAGGGTTATAAATAAAAGGAAAAAGCAGGTTCATCCACTTCTCCGGATAATTATAGATACGAATCAGGAGCTCTGACAGAGGAAAGGCATTCATGACTTATTGGTTTAATCTTAAAAGCAGGGTCATCACCACGAGACCCGGTGCAACTAAGCCAAGGAATTTCACTATTCATAGAGGTCTCATTAATTTTTTGCATGGTCAGATAAGCAACAAGATGGAAAAACAATACCAAGAGCTCATTTCAGCATTAGCACACAGGTTTGCAAAGAAATGACAAGATCTGTTTTCAATTAAAATTCCGGCAGTGCATCAGTGAACTTTTTGTATACGATCTCATTAAAATTTGATGCAAGCTGGTGCTTGCACGAAGCATTTTGCTATTGAAATTTGGAAGATGCCAAAAGCATGCCTCCGAAAGACCACTAGAATATGACTAAAGCCAGAAAATTAACAAATATAGAGGGTTAAAATCTAGCTCTAGTTCAATTTGGATGGACCAAAAGTTACTTATAATACACACATAAATAATTTATGCTAAATCAGTAAAAATTGCTTACTTGAGTACGTAAAATTCTCTTGTCTACTTCGATCTGTTTTTCACCCATACCCTTGACCTGCCCTCCAGCTTGACGCTCAAGGTGAGTCCACATACGGGTTAGCCGTGGTAATTGGTATTCCATTTGTGCCAAAGACACCTGAAAAAATTCAACTGGTTATGTAAAAGTGCAAAAACTTTCAGGATGCAATACCGATAGCAATAGTGGACTTGCCTGTAAAGATGCTTCACGGGTTGCTGCACGCTGGTTGAAGATATCCAGTATGAGAGCAGTGCGATCACACACTCTAACATCTCCACCAAAAGCCTTCTCCAAATTACGCAATTGTCTAAAATTAACCATAAAACAATCAGCCTATCGATTGCCACAAGTTGAATTTACCCTTTTTCAAGTATAGAATTCAATGAAGCACTACCAACTAGAACAAAAATTAACCAAGCACAAGTAGCCAGAGTGGATAAAAAACTGCATAAGACCGAAAGCATTGCAGGAAAAAAGGTAAAATACAAAACAGAAAATTACAGAATATAACAGCAACATTCTTGCAAGAATAATAATCATGTAATGGGAAAAAAATTGCTGAGAAATACCCTGGTGAAAGTTCATCATCAAATATAACAGTCTCAACATCAAATGCACGAATTGCGCTTTTGATTTCTGAAACCTTTCCAGATCCTATGTAAGTCCTTGGATTGGGAGAAGATAGCCTATAAGAAAAGAAAAGAGTAAGCTGAGCCAAAAGAAATTTCACAGGAAAAGAAAATAATGTATTCTCTTGCATCTTGACAGTACCATCCCAGTAAGCGTAAAGAATAAATAAATGAGATAATGAGGAAAACAAGTTCTATGATTACACAACCCAGATCCCACGCCATAAACAAGGTAAACAACTCCAAGTTAAACAACTGTAAGACGACATGTCTATGCAGTTAAAGTGAGCTCTATGATTAGTGGACCTTAAACTAGTTACATTTTGATCTATATAGAATTATACTAACCAGGACTTATGAAGCTAAGGTTATACAAACCATCACTGGTATATCAGAAATGGATATAGTACCAATACTTACTTCTGATATGTAGAATCAACAACTAGTAGTCCAGCAGTATCAGCCAGCTGAGCCAATTCCTTGAGTGATTCCTCTATACCAAATGAATCTTCTGTATCACCTTTGCACGCAACACCCACTAGGTAGGCTTTCTCTTCAAAAACCTAAAGCAGCAAAAAATTGAGTCCAAGAATAGAAAGGCAGAGTACAAGAAAATTTGGTTGGCATTGCTAAAACTGCTTTTCGCATTGGAAAATCAACAAAAGGAACAAAAAAAGTCATATGTCATATATCGAAAAACTTATGCATACCAATAAATACATAACATGCATCATTCTTTTCACTTAAACTTGTATGGATATATCATGGTTAATTTTGCACACAATGTAAAATTTAAAAATGAAAATCTATTAATGCTTATTCACTTACCCTTATACTCCACACAAAAGATAAGCACCATTTATGTTTGAAGACTAGCACCACACAAAAGACTCGTTTACTATAGGAATGGCAAAGGAAAAGAAAACAAATCACAGCTTGTTTTGTGATTAATGCTCTTCCTAGTGTTATTTTCTTTCGATTCTCATCCGGTGTCCAGTATTAGTATTGGAGCCCGACTAATCCGGATAAATTAACTAAACTTAGTGTATGCATAGGGCTGCTGATAAACTTTTCTCTATGTAAATATTATATGCTCATTAAAATCAACTTATTCATACAAAGCAGAGGGAAATAGCAAATAAAATACAATACTTCAACCTGCTAAGATTTAGCCCTAGAAAATAGAAAAAAATAAAATTCGAAAAAATAAACTCACCTCTCTACCATTACGTAGCTTGAATCTACTAGCATTTTCATCTTCCTCATCCAATTTTTCCTTGTTCTCACTCTTACTTATCCAAGTTTGAGCTTTTTCTTCAGCTACAACACTAGCAACTCCATTCTCTACTTCATTAACCTCAGTTTCCGGAACTGTTTCCTCTTCAATTACCGGATTTCGCTCCGATAAGCTGTCGTCCGGCGATAGAACTCCGATTTCTTCTCCGACGGCTTTAATGCATCCACGGTAACTGTACTTTGTTTGGATTAGCTTAGTGAAGGAAACGGGTCGGGTACGGGTTTGAATCCATCGGAAATCGGACTCCGGTAAGAGAATGGATGGTTTCAAATTGGAGCAGAAGCATAAACTCATGATCAAAGGGACTTTTTTTGTGGATATTATGCCGTATTCTATTTTAAGCTTTAATATCTTGAGTCGTATTTTTGTTTAAAAATCAATATTTTATTATTTTTATCTGCTATTATTAATAGTGACAAAAATGGTTTAAATACAGTTTTAGCAACAATACCAAATAAATAATTTTTTTGTGCTTAAACATCCAATCAATTGAAATGGAAGTCGAACAAAAAAAAAATAGAACTTACTATTACTACATGTTCCATTTGTAACATTCTCTTGAGATGTTAATGTGGATTTTGCTTGATTTTTGATTCATTATAAATTAACTAGTTTTACAATATTTTACAATTCGCAACTATTTTTTTCAGATTTAAAATTAATAATATAAACAAGGTCACACGGATCGAGTGGATGTTAGTATTTTTCTTCTCTTTTGGTTT
This sequence comes from Solanum chiquidenum, assembly GCA_029582725.1. NCBI lineage: Eukaryota > Viridiplantae > Streptophyta > Magnoliopsida > Solanales > Solanaceae > Solanum > Solanum chiquidenum. Next base: position 1,666 of record JAJOOS010014956.1, on the reverse strand, counting down.
GGGGGAGTAGCACTTTTCTAGTAATGTTTGTGAATTTGTTAACATACATGCAAAAGCTTAATCTTTTAACGTGGAATAAGGCTACCACATAAAGCCTATATATATAGTACTAAACATAAAAATTTGAGACAATATAGTAAAAAGCATTACAATTTTCAGAAACTATTACTATACTACTACTATTTCTTAACATCATCAAGTACTAAAAAGTACAAGAAATGCCTTCCATTTCAGGCAACATTTTTTTGTTTTTCTAACATGTTTCCAATTGCCACCTAGCTTGTACTTCTTCAACTTTTCTCCCAATCCTTCAATTAATTCCAACTCTGTAAAACCATAGTATTATTACATCAAATAAAATATATTCCTCATTCTTCTCACTTAAACCCCTAACATCACAAAAGAGAAAAAACAAACATTCAATCAGTTGATTATGATAATAGTCGTGACTATAAACAGACTCGTAACTAAAGACAATGACCATTATGACTGAGAGTTTCGCCTTTTTGAATGCGTAAGCTAGAAAATTACCAATTACACCCTATATAAAAATTAAAATTTTGTTTTTTGAGCTCGAGTTTGATTGCTTACTTCATTCTTCTGCAGAATCTGTAACACCTTCTCTGTTCAACAAATTATCTGATTCAACTGAAGACTCAGCAAATTCTTCCTTATACATTTCTTCAATCATGGGCTTCCATAGCCTAACTCGCGCGTTAATAAACCAGTTGGAAACCTTAAAACAAGATCATCATAATACTAAATTAAATTATGATTTTTTTACTATTCAAAATGTTATGCCAAACTATATGTTTACCTGATTTTTTGATAAGCCTGTTTGAGATGATAACATAATCTTTTCAGAGTCATTTGGATATCTGCTTAAGAAAGACCATCATTTAATATAATACAAGTTACTATAAATGTTGCCGACATACATATTAAGCTTTTAGATGAGATGATCAGAGTACATACGGATGGAGAAAGTGTTCGAATAGCCAAGAACGAAGAATTGCCACTGATGTCTCTGGCAATCCTCTAATTGGTCGCCAAGCTTGTCGATTACCTTGAATGATTCCAAGTTGCTGGAGAGATATTCTGTTCTGCAGAGTTTCTTTCTCAAAAAGACTCAAATGTGACAAGCCACTGCTAATTTTCGGCACGTCTCGTAGCATTTTTTGTCTAATGACATTAATTTGAGATATGATGGCATCTCTTAAAGAGCAAAAATGTCTAGACATTGCTTGAAGTGCAAGTGCTGTGTAAGCCTTCCCTGCTCCAAATCCTGCTATTACCTCAAATGTTGAAGTAACTTCTTCCATATGTTGATAATATTGTTCATATCTCCTTTCCACCTGAAATATCAGCATTAGTAATGTTATAAACCAAAAAAGTTGAATCAAAATATGCGCCGTTTAGTAGAGTGTATAAGAATAGTACTGAATAGCGTATATTAATAATGATGAGATTAGTTATACATAGAGGGAAAATCCTACCAAACAAAGGATTAAATAATATGATGACTAACACATGTACTAACTATATTAGATACATCCTACCAAACGACCTCTTAAGCTTTTAGACGAGATGGAATAATCAAGAATTCTGGTGTTATATTTGCTTACCTCTTCCAACAAGGCTATGAGCTTCATGATTTTAACATAAA
>JAJOOS010014954.1:0-12593 GCA_029582725.1 Solanum chiquidenum | reverse complement strand
GGATCAGACGCTAAAGGTGTACCAATTATCAAAAGCACAAATTCACTGTGATGCTCACGAAGGAATTAAGTCACTTTTATTCCAAATATATATATCCTGCCCATCCCTAAGCCTACGTTACAAGCAAATGACAAGCCCTACATGATCTCATTCCAAATGTTCTCACATTAGTGGAGACTTACATAAGGGCCAAGCATATGGTATCACAATTGCATGCATTGAACATTTTTGTGAGCGTGAGTGCACTTTGAAAGATGTCCTCAAATCAAATGCTTCAAATATGTGTAAAATATGACTTTTCTTATTGTGAGTGCACTTGAAACATGAGGATTGGTACAATTCAAAACCTATGTTTAAAGCAGGATGAACAAATCTTGTTGATACTTTAAGTATGTTAGAGGTACCACTTGAAGCTGTAGGAATTACCTTGAATTCAATCTTAGTTAGAAAAGGATAAAAAAAAAAGAATGAGAGATTTACCTGCAATCCTATATGTTGCTACCAATTGTAGTCAAGATTAGACTGTCTCATCACATTCTTTATTCTTCAAAAAAAAAAGTGAGCAAGCACCCACTCTTTAATATTTTTCAAAGCATTTTTTTAGATTCTTTCAATTAAAATAAGAGAATTTGCATTTTCTTTTTGGGTTGTCCGTTGTAAAACGTGACATTAACCTAACCTTGTAAGTGTGAGACGCCTAGTTTATCTCATTGGGTTGTCCGTCCCAAAAATGTGACATGTTTTTTGTCTTTAGGCTTTGAATATGTCAAAGAATATCATTTTCCTATTTCATCATGTTCATATTGTACATTTTCTACTGATGAACTTGTCTCAGATTCTTTGCATTATTCATCATCTACAGAATTGGAACTACATTTGACCTGATTCCTGGCTCAACAGGATATGTAGGCGCCATGACGGCTCAGTCATATACAAGTGTGATTTTCTTTTCTCCTTATAATAAAACTAGGACAGAAATTCACAATAAAGGTGTTATCTCCAGTAATTCAATATTGGAGATCATTTTGAGATTTGCCAAAAGTTCTAACTGGGACAGAATTTTTGAGGAAGATCTCAAAAATTCCAAGAAGTATTGTCAGAAGCTTATAGTCAACTTCAAATGATCCATCATCGCTTAAAGTTCAAAGTAAACTTGAAAATCTCCAGCATTTTCATGGTGAGCTAGCAACTCCTCGTACAAATCCCCAATAAGACATGAGTCACAAAAAACACAAAATGCTCAAGAATAAAATAAACAGGTGAAAGCATTGAGGCGATTACACTTTCAATACAAATCATTGAGCCATCCACCTCGTTACAGTTGGATAATCATCGAGTCATCCACCTCATTACAGTTAGACAATCATCGAGCCATCCACCTCGTTACAGTTGAACAATCATCGAGCCATCCACCTCGTAACAATTGGACAATCATCGAGCCATCCACCTCGTTACAGTGGAAAATCATTGGGTCATGCATCATTTGCATTTTTCATAGTATTTTTATTTGCTGAGAAGGCCATTGCATTTTTTATTTGCCGAGAGGGTCACTGAATTTTTCATTTGCCTAGAAGGCCATTGCATTTTTCATTTCTCAAGAGGGTCATTACACTTTTCATATGCCAAGAGAGCCATTGCATTTTCATTCGCCGAAAAGGCCATTGCATTTAAGTCGCATCTATTCGGAGGTGAAGGATGTGCACCCTATCTATTATCCATTCAAGTCGGAGGAGACTTGCGTTGAAAGATATTTGTATTTAAGTCACATCTATTCGGAGGTGAAGGATGTGCATCCTATCTATTCTTCGTTTAAGTTGGAGGAAACTTGCGTTGAAAGATATTTGCATTTAAGTCGCATCTATTTGGAGGTGAAAGATATGCACCCTATCTATTATGCAATCAAGTCGGAGGAGACTTGCGTTGAAAGATATTTGCATTAAAGCCGCATCTATTCGGAGGTGAAGGATGTGCACCCTATCTATTCCGCATTCAGGTCGGAGGAGACTTGTCGTGAAAGATTTTTGTATTTAAGTCGCATATATTCGGAGGTGAAAGATGTGCACCTCATCTATTCCACGTTCAAGTCAGAGGAAACTTGTGTTGAAAGATATTTGCATTTAAGTCACATCTATTCGAAGGTGAAGGATGTGCACCCTATCTATTCCACGTTCAAGTCGGAGGAAACTTGCGTTGAAAGATATTTGCATTTAAGTTGCATCTATTCAGAGGTAAAGGATGGTGCACCATATCTATTCCACATTCAAGTCAGAGGAAACTTGTATTGAAAGATATTTGCATTTAAGTCGCATCTATTCGACAGTAAAGGATATGCATCATATCTATTCCGCGTTCAAGTCGGAGGAGACTTGCGTTGAAAGATTTTTATTCATCCTACAGATGGACATACATTTATATACTATCGATGGATCATTTTCATTCGTCCTACTAATGGACATGCATTTAGATCCTACCAATGGATCATCTTTATTCGTCTACTAATGGACATACATTCAGATCCTACCAATGGATCATTTTATTTCGTTCTACCGATGGACATACATTTAGATCCTACCGATGGATCATTTTCATTCGTCCTACCGATGGACATACAATCAAATCTTTCTGATGGACATGCATTTATATCCTACCGATGGATCATCTTCATTCGTCCTACTGATGGACATACATTCAGATCCTACCGATGGATCATCTTCATTTGTCCTACCGATGGACATGCATTTATATCCTATCGATGGATCATCTTCATTCGTCCTACTGATAGACATGCATGTATATCCTATCGATGGATCATCTTCATTCGTCCTACCGATGGACATGCATTTATATCCTACCGATGAATCATAGTCATTGGTCGTATCGAAAGGGATGCTACTTTTTTCATAAAATTTGTCTATACTAATGAGTTTTATCTTTGTATCTTTGAGAACATCAATGAAGATGCCTTGTCAATTGAGCCACAAGTGTGGATTACGTCAACAAGGATGCAGCACAACGTGAAACCTTTTGGAAGCAAGTCCAAGATCGACTTCCACCACCTTCCAACCACACTTTTATATGGAAGTCCGGTGTTCGGCAAAAATTGGGTTTGTCAATTTTCTTTGTCCATGATTTCTTTCATCAATCATATCCAACGAAAGGGGCAGCTGTTGACATAAATAATATTGGTAACATTTTCAAAATCCGTATCTTTTAATTTTATTTATCTAATAGTTCAAAATACATTTTTTTATAATTTTAAGTAAGTTTATCGATAATTATCCTTATTTATCAAAATTTTACAATTTTTTATTAGTTACTTTTAATTACATTATTTTTTGTCACAGTCAGTAGACTAAGTTCAAATATTTTTTCATTTTGATTAAATCATTTATTTCTGTTAAATTGCATTTTTTACATGTCATTGGTTATGTGCATTACATTTTTTAATATTGATTTTATTCATTACATTTGTTAATATTAATTTTGATATTTTGCACAGTCTAAAAATTCATTAAAATATGGATAAGATTTCATACACAGATATTGTATAAAGTGGTTGTTTTGGCCCACAGTTTTAAGATAATGGTATTGTACTATGAGTAGTTTTCAATTTCTATTTAAACAATAGCTTAGTCATTAAGTCAAGGGTGGTGAATTAGATTTTAGATAAGGCTTGGAAATTTTCAGATTTCTATTGATTAATTTTTCGGTTACCACCACCCCGGAATTCGATGAAGCTCCGGCAACCCAAAAATTCATTGTCCCCCTCTTCCTTTGTATTCTCTGCCGCCAGAATCCTTTCCACTTTTCATTTCCTAATTTATTTTGGGTGAAAACAGTCAACAAAACCCTACCAGCGAGCACCTTTCAACACTGCCTCCGACAACCTCCAAACCAGCTCCGTTCATCACTTTCTCGGACCAAACCTTCTCCACCACGCGCCACTACAAAACAACCAGACCTCACGGCATCCACACTCCACCCAGACAACAGCTCCATTACCCTTTCCATCTTCTTCCTCCAATAACACCATTTATGGCGAAAACACAAGCTCCACCGGAGCAGCAAGCCACAGCCTCCATTTCCTTTCTCCCTTTGGCTGCTACCACAAGCATACCACCAGACCCCAAACTCCGAAAAACCCCATCCCCATTTTTCCCCTTCGTTCTCTGCACCAAGTAGCAACGGCGAGGAGCTTCAAACTCCGATGAACCGGAGCAAATAACAAGGAAACCGAACCAATACCCATCCCATCCCCCCTTTTCAATTTTTTCTCTTGTTTTGCAGGTAACTTGCTGCCATTCTAATGAGCTCTGAGCTCCATTTCATCACTCTTCAACGAGCTGGAGAACAACCAATGACCACCCTGAAGTTCCCAGATCTAACCGGAAAAGTAACATATCGGTAGTTCTCTGTTTTGCATTGTTAACTCTTTTTTCAATTGTTTGGTTGGTTTTTTTTTTAGGGTTTTAGTTTTTTTTTTGGGTTACCTGTATATGTTTAAGTTGTTATTATGTTTATGTTTGTTTATAGATTATGTGTTATTTAATAGTTAGGATGATTGCATATTATTTTAATTATTTATTATTATTTAATTGCCATTTTGATTTAGGCTACTTTGGCCATTGTTTATAGCATTTTTCTTTAGATTATACATATTATTATTATTATTATTATTATTAAATATTGAGTTGTTACAATTGAGTATGCATCTTTTGAATTTTTTGATCACTTCATGTCGAGTTTAGTTGAGTAGACTGTATGTTTTGTTCCCTTTACTCATTTGTTTGCTTAAATTATTAATATCTTTATTTTGATTATTTATTATTTGTTGTTCATCTGTTCATTTTTTTTCTCTTCTCTTCTCTGATTAATGTTATTAGTAAATTAATTTTAGATACTCTTGATCTCTTCTAATGAACTATTTAGTTTAGCGAGTTTATGCTCTTTTTTGTAGCTAATCTTAAATTTGGTCGATGAAGAAATTACCTTCGATTTTCAAGAATTCCCATGTTAATAAGACGGATTTTTATTTTTAACTTATTAGTTGATTCATTTATTTTTATTCATATTTATTTATTATTGACACTTTTACTAAGTGTCTTCACAGGTACACCAGAGTCGCTTTCCATTGAAGCTAATCGAATGAAGTTCGAATTATACTTTTTATTCATTATTGTATATATTATCGATGTTGGGCAAACCTTAGGCCATTTTTGATATTATTGTTTTATTTTTATTACTTGTGTATATCGCATGTTTGTTTCACTTGTATATTGTTTTATTTTCTCCTCAATTTGAAAAAAATGAATTCAGTCGGGACCCACAATTGTGGATTTTGAAGGATGCCTAACACCTTCCCTTCAGAATAACTTGAACCCCTTACCTAGAATCTAATGGTTTCGTAGATTATTTAATTGGTTTTCTAGATTTTCCTAAAATTAGGTGGCGAATCCTTTAAAAATCGTTTATTCTTAAAATTCTTTTAAAATTAAGTTAATTATTCATTTTTTGAGTCACCACGTCATTTGTCGAGAGGGTCACTGCATTTTTCATTTGCCGAGAAGGACATTGCATTTTTCATTTCCCAAGAGGGTCATGCACTTTTCATTTGCCAAGAGGGCCATTGCATTTTCATTCGCCGAAAAGGTCATTGCATTTAAGTCGCATCTATTCGGAGGTGAAGGATGGGCATCCTATCTATTCTTCATTCAAGTTGGAGGAAACTTGCGTTGAAAGATATTTGCATTTAAGTCGCATCTATTTGGAGGTGAAGGATGTGCACCCTATCTATTATGCATTTAAGTCGGAGGAGACTTGCGTTGAAAGATATTTGCATTTAAGTTGCATCTATTCAGAGGTGAAGGATGTGCACCCTATCTATTTCGTGTTCAAGTCAGAGGAGACTTGCGGTGAAAGATATTTGCATTTAAGTCGCATTTATTCGGAGGTGAAAGATGTGCACCTTATCTATTCCACGTTTAAGTCGGAGGAAACTTGAGTTGAAATATATTTGCATATAAGTCGCATATATTTGGAGGTGAAAGATGTGCACCTATCTATTCGGAGGTGAAGGATGTGCACCCTATCTATTCCACGTTCAAGTCGGAGGAAACTTGCTTTGAAAGATATTTGCATTTAAGTCGCATCTATTCGGAGGTGAAAGATGTGCACCCTATCTATTGCACATTCAAGTCGGAGGAAACCTGTGTTGAAAGATATTTGCATTTAAGTCGTATCTATTCGGAGGTAAAGGATGTGCATCATATCTATTCTGCGTTCAAGTTGGAGACTTGTGTTGAAATATTTTTATTCGTCCTACCGATGGACATACATTTATATCTTATTGATGGATCATTTGCATTCGTCGTACCGATGGACATGCATTTAGATCCTCCTGATAGATCATCTTTATTCGTCCTACTGATGGACATACATTCAGATCTTATCGATGGATCATTTTATTTTGTCCTACCGATGGACATGCATTTAGATCGTATCGATGGATCATTTTTATTCGTCCTACCGATGGACATACATTCAAATCTTTCCGATGGACATTCATTTATATCCTACTGATGGATCATCTTCATTCGTCCTGCTGATAGACATACATTCAGATTCTACCAATTAGGGGTGGGCATAAATTCCAAAAAACCTAACCGAACTGAACTATTTCGATTCTTCGATGTTAGTTCTTCGGTGTTTCGGTTCGATGTCGGTTCTTTATTTTCAGAACTTTGGTTCAGAGTTCAGTGTAAGGGTCCCGAAACTATAGTGCATCGAAGAACCAAAGTTTTATTAAATAAATTTAAAAATAGTTAAATTATATTACTTAATAATACTTATATATTTTGACTCAAAATATTTACCTGGCCCATTAAAAATTTTAAATGACAAAACAGTAAAGTGTAAACCCTAAAGACCTAAAGTCTATGTTTTGAATGTGTCGAATCGTGTATCCAAAGAGATAGTGTCGTTTGATGAGGTTGTGTTTTTTTTTAAATGTGTGGACAAGTCTTTGTAGACCTTGTTTTATGAGTAAAGAAAATTGTTGTGTGCTCTTTACCATTTATCTGCATATGTTTTCTGATTTTGTCGATGAATATTTAGTTGGTCATCTGTGTAGTAACATGGGAGGGTAAATAATTCATCTAATAAACAAATCCTTTGGCATCTTTGCTAGAAATAGAAACAAAATTTAAATTCTTCTAGTTAAAGAATCATCTATGCAGCGTCTTCTTAATTATAAATTAAATATATGAAACTCTTAACACTATATCATATTCCCTCTTTATTTTTATTCACACCAAAAAACCGATTTAAAAACACCAAACTAAATCGAACCAAAGTAGAAAAAACCAAACCGAACCGATCTAGTTTGGTATGAAATATGGTGCACACTTTTCTAACACTGAATACCAAAGAACCAAACCAAAATTTGATTAAACCGAACCAAAGAATCGAATGCCCACCCCTACTACCGATGGATCATCTTCATTTGTCCTACCAATGGACATGCATTTATATCCTATCGATGAATCAACTTCATTCGTCCTACTGATAGACATGTATTTATATCCTATCGATGGATCATCTTTGATCTTAGGCATATTTATATGCCTAGAAATCTAATAATGCCCATATTTAAGCTAAGTATGAATTTAATAAGTGTTTTTTATAGTCTTATCGAGTCTTTTGGTTGTTTATGAGCTAAACAACATGATTAGTTGTGTAGGTGAGCTAAATTGGAGAAACGAGCACAAAAATAGACAATGGGGAACACAAAATATCCGAGTAGAAAGGAAGCAAGGAAGAAATTTGAAGAAATGTCATTCAAGGCATCTATGTATCCTCTCCGCGTCACGGAGAGGAATTTTAGTTTGGCTCGTTAAATAAGTTTTGAGGAAAAACCCTCTGTGTACTTGGTGCGTCGCGGAGAGGTGTATTTTCTCACAAATCAAATCGGAGTTGTCTTCGCATCGTGGAGAGAAAGTGAATATTAATTAGCGAGATTCGAGTTTGAGGCAAAACACTCTGTGGAGTGCCCGCGTCACGGAGAAGGCTAATGAGCCTTGAAGTGAATTTGGAAAGCACCTCTGCGTCGCTCCCCTGGGTTCCAAATTCGGTCGTTTCGGATTTATTATAAATAGGTCATTATTTTATTTTATTAGAGTCTTCTTTTTCTGGGTTTTGAAGAACGATGACTTGGGAAAACATTTCATCATTTTTAGGGTTCTTTCCTAAACTATTTTGCTTTCGATCTCTTTATGTTCACTAAACATTGTTTGATCGATTCTTGATTATGAGTAGCTAACTAACCTAGTTCTAGGGTTGTGGCTACATGATGATTTTAATCTATTAAGTTTTCATTGGGTTAATGTCAATTATCATATGAATCTTTCTTATGTTCTTGCTTTTCGTATTTCGTGACTGATCACCATTGAAATAAATATATTGTCCAAATTGAACTCGGAAGAAGAATAAGAGGATAGAACGTGGGGAATAAGGAGCATGATTAATTCCTAATAACTAGGGTTAATTTGTATCTAGGATGGGGATATACCTATAAACCATGTTTGGTCACTATACAAGAAGAAATCGTAATGCTCGGTACTTAATCCAGCCTATCCCGCTCAATAATGTAGTTAGGTTGTTACTTATCGTAGGCGATTAGAAGTCGGGAGACCATGATCATACAGTTAACCCTGTGATTCATTGATTTGATAGTTGATATATACCCATTTAAATGATATTAATTGCACGAATTCTGATAAAAGCTGCAGTCCTGGACTTTACCCAATCATTGTTTTTAACCCTTGAAATTGGATCGCGTTTATTACATTTTGTTTAACTGTTAGAATTATAAAATAAATCATTTTTGGAATATTGATAACACTTGTGCTTTTAACGTTGGAGAAATTAAGTGATTCTAAATGTAAGTCCATGTGGGTACGATACCCAAATCTTTATAAGAGCCACTTTAATACTTGAACGATCACGTGCCCTTTCGTGTGCGATTTGGGCGCAACAAGTTTTTGATGCCGCTGCCGAGGACTTTAGAATTAGGAATTATTTTATTTTTCTTATTTCTGAAGTTAAAAAGTAAGTGTTTACAACTTGATCTTAGCATTTCATTGTTGATGGTTGTATTGGAACTTCAAACTAGACGACGACCAAGAATTAGTATCGCCTCTAGTAGAACCAAAAAGATTCATGCACTACCATAGAAGGCTAAGATGACTTACTTATCCGGTCCCTCTTGTTGCTAGTGAACCAACATCTCCAGTAGCAAGAGTTGAGCAAGAGGAACCTGAAATAATGGCCGAGATGAAGGTATGAGACGTGGCAATGCCACGTACCACCAATGTGACATCATGCATTCAGAAACCTGCAGCTAGTGGAAGGTTTGAACTGAAGCAGAGTATGGTGCAACTATTGCACACTAATGGGAAGTTCACTGGTATGTCGCACGAGGATCCAACAGTCCACATTCAAAACTTCCACGAGATCAATGATACTTACACTCCAACTAGAGTAAATGAGGATTACGTGAGACTCACTTTATTCCCCTTCTCTCTGCTTCGAAAAGCAAAAAATATGGTTAAACTCAGAGCCCGCGAACTCAATTACCACCTGGAATGACCTAGCACAGAAGTTCCTCACCAGATGTTTTCCATCTAGAAAAATAGCTAAGTTGAGGAGTGACATTTTGAGTTTTAGACAGAAAGGGGGAGAGAACTTGTACCAAGCTTGGGACAAGTTTAAATCGATGTTGATGAACATCATCATCAATCTAATGAGGTGTTGGTCCATACCTTCATTGAAGGATTAGAATCAAACACCAAAATTCTACTTGATTCAGCTGCAGGTGGTCATGCTTTGGAGAAGACATATACTGAGCTATTCACTTTGCTGAACAAGATCTCTCATGGCAACACCGAATGGAACGGAGGAGGGGTGAAACTTGTGATACAAAAAACTGCCGGTATGCTGGAAGTAGATGCAGTGATCGCTTTAACTACATAGATTGTTGTGATGCAGAATATAATGAACACCTACTTCAGCAATCTAGCATTGGGACAACATCCCACGCAGGTAAATGCAGTTTAACAACCACTAACTTGGTGTGAGATCTGCGGAGGTGGTGATCATAGTGCAGAGGTATGTGGTGCGAACCCGGATTCCGTTAATTTTGTAGGCAATGCACAACGAAGAGAAGGCCAGTAGAATTATGGAAACTCTTACAACCCGAGTTGGCGCAATCATCCAAACTTTTCTTGGGGTGGAAATCAAAATCAGGATCAAGGCCAAAAATCAGTATAGACCCCAAGGAAATGCACCAGGGTACCAACCACAGACCCAACGGAGCAGCCTCATAAGCATTCTGGTAACATGAGCATGGACGAGATGCTGAAAAAGAATATGACAGATCAAGCCAAGTTAGTTGTTGATGCAAGACATAACCAGTTAGCTATACAGAATCTGGAGAAACAATTCAAGCAGTTTGCTAGTGCCCATAACTCACGACCGCAAGGAGGTTTGTCGGGTAACACTGATCCAAATCCCAAGCAGGTAAATGTGGTAGGTACACGCAGTGGTTTGCAATTAGAGGATTTAGCTCCTAAGAAAAAAAACACTGATGTTGTGAGTAAAGAGAGTGAACCCAAGTAGAGTGAGGTTGTTGCACAAGAAGAAATAGTGCAACCAATAGTGAAACCACCTCCTCCATTCCCTCAAAAGTTCAAGAAACAGAAGGAGGATGAATGTTTTGGTAAGTTTCTCTCTCTTTTGAAACAAGTTCACATTAACTTGTCATTGGTAGATGTTTTGCAGGGTATACCCAGGTATGCAAAATATGTGAAGGACATTGTGGCGAACAAAAGGAGGCTGACTGAATATGAAACTGTTGCACTTACTGAAGAGTGCAACTCCAGAATCCAAAATTAGTTGCCCACTAAACTGAAAGATTCAGGTAGCTTTACGGTTAAGATCACTATAGGGCAGAGCATTCATGCGCAAGGATTGTGTGATCTAGGAGCTAGTATCGATTTGATGCCAACTTTTTTGTACAAAAAGATAGGGTTAGGTAGTTCTAAACCTACTACCATCATCTTACAGTTAGCTGATAGATCTTTTTCTAGGCCTGAGGGTGTTGTAGAGGATGTGTTAGTGCAAGTAGGATCGTTGATATTCCCAGTAGACTTTGTGGTGTTGAATTTTGAGCTAGATTTCGAGGTACCATTCATCTTGGGAAGACCTTTCTTGGCAATTAGGAGAGCTATAATAGATGTAGTAGTTGGGCAACTCATGAGGGCACATGATAAAGTGGAGGTGTTCGACGTGTACAAAGCATTAAAGCTACCAACTATTTATGAGGAGTTGTCTATCATAATTGTGATAGATCTTGAGGCAGAGGCTTGATACATTGCATCTAAGGACCTATTAGAGGGAGTGTTAGTATGAGATGATATTTATAGGGATGTTGAGGCATAGTAAATGATGCAATTTCTTGATGTGGCACTTATAGGTACATCCGGAGATCGTTGCGAACCTTCAAATAGGGTGTTGGGTCCTCCACCCAAGCCCTACATTGAAGTAACACCCCAGTTGGAGTTAAAAGCATTGCCAACTGATATACCGTGAGTTTACGATATTTTTAATACATTTCACTTACAAGTTGTGTGTGTCTAGGGCCTTTTTTGTAGTGGTTTTTATGTATTTTTATCATATTTTGCAGGAAAGATGTTCATGCGCAGAATTAAAGAGACAGCTCAAAGAAATGCAGAAAAGGGCATCTACGGAGGTGATCTATGGACCGTAGGTCCATTGACACTCCGTAGATGGTGGTCGTAGATCAGCAGCCAAGGCACGAAAGGCAAATCAAGGAAATCTGACCAAGTGTGTAACCACGGTGCCCATTGACGGTCCGTAGATTAATCTACGGATCGTACTGTTGATCCGTAGATTGATACTGCGAGGGTTCCAGTACCGGATATTTGAAGATTCTAAGTATGGAGCTATGGAAAGGGATTGACGGACCTTAGATTGATCTATTGTCCGTACTGCAGTTCCGTCGTTTGCTTCAGAGAAGCTGATTTTTGGAAGCTGAAATATTTTCTAAGTCTTGGCTGACGGAAGGGACTCATGGACCATAGATCCATTGACGGTCCGTGAGTCAGTCTCGTGGAATGAAGACGTGTGCCTGTGACAAACTTTCCTTATTTTGTTTCCCTTTTAATTTAGGACTTGTTTTCTATAAATAGGGCATGTAAACCTCGTTTGTAGGAGTTAGACATTATTATTATTATTCTAGTTCTTGACTTGGGAGATAAACTTGCAATTTTAGCAATTCTTAATTTTCCTAAGTTCGTTTTGAAGATTTTGGTGTCGCAATTCAAGTTGAATTTTTGGGTTTATTATTCGTCTTACGTAAGTTCATAATTCTTTCATCTAAAACAATGAATTGTTTTCATATGATTATGGGTAACTAAACTCCACAACTAGGGTTGTGGGAACCATGAGCGATTAACAAAGTATGAATAGTAACTAAGCAATTCTTGAATAGTGTTTTGCATGCATTGATAATTCTT